>JAODPA010012124.1:0-13476 GCA_025585075.1 Nepenthes mirabilis | reverse complement strand
CTTCCGGTTGGATTCCGGGTCACAACCCAATGCAGCTTATTGTCAATCAACTCTCCCCTTTCAAAGGACCTCGCAAAATCAATGTCAAGAAAAGCTTCGAGTCTCCACCACTTGCTTGAATTTAAGGAATACACATACACCAAGGTCTTTAAACTTCGCTCTGAAATACATAGAATGACAAGACGATAATCTTCCAAATACGGTATGTATCCGAAGCCAACTGTTAACGGGCCTCTGAATCCTTCTAGAGGATTGGAAACATAGAGGTTAAGATGAGTGGTGGGATTATGAATATAGAAACCATAATCAGCATAATCCGCACTATTGAAACCGAAAAAAAAGTTAGGATGATGCACACCGAAGCAAACCAATCCATCAGATGAGCCTATTAAAAAGGAACGAAGGTCACCAAATCTGAAGTCATCTAACCCTGGTAAACTCTTCAAGCTGAAACTATAAGTACGACCATTGTCACGGGCTATATAGTTGAGCAAATGGAAGGAGTCAAGAGATATGATGCAGAAACAGTGAGCCCGAACGAAAGGACTAGAGGTGGCGTGACGCAGGTGCAATTTTGCGAATTGAGGACTCGATATTACGGATTCCCATTCCTTCGAAACCAACTTGCATCGAACCAGAGACTTTACCGGCAGCCTGGTGAGGATTTCGGTAAATATCAGTTTTCCGGGTAGCAGAGAGATGATCAGCTTCCGATCATTTTCAATTTGATTCTTCTCACTCTCCTTCGTCTTCTTCGACTTCGAGCTTCCCTTCTTCGTCATGTCCTCAATGATTTCCAAGTTTCCGTGATGGTGATCGTGGTTCGCCGGAGGCCATCACACTCTACCAGTATTTAGAGGGAATTGCCGTTTTTCATTTAGAGGTAAAAGAAAAGAACACGCGTCGAGTGGGAGCCATAAGCACTAGCTTTAGCATAGGATTCTTGCTTAGCTTGCAACATTTTTGCCAATTTTATTCCTAAGCAATCATAGCCTTGCTTAACTTGGTTAATAAATAGGTAATAAAAATTAAATCAATTTATGTTCCAGAGAGTTTTATTAATTATTTCATCTATGACATTAATTTGTATTTATTTAAACAAATATAGGTATCCTTTTTTAATAACTTTTATAATACTTTATTTTTCTAAGAGTTAGTAGAAGAGTTATCTATCGCTTTCCTAAAAATTTGAAAGAATCATGAATGGTTCCCAGCTCAAATTCATAACACGTAAAAATTAATTCTTCTAAATTTGGCCTCGCCCAACGTATGTATGCTTGCATCAAAATCTCTAATATTCTTTCTTAAATAGTAATTCTGAAGTAATTATTTTAGGTCAATCACTGGCGATCGAGATTTTAGAAGCCCAATGGTGAGTGCGGTTAGCTATGGTGACTCTTTACCTAGCCGTGGACTACTGGTTCCAACCTCTAACAATTGGATGCCTGGTTTAGTTGTCTTCAAAGTGCAATTTTTTAACTCATCCACCAAACCCAACCCCAAAATTAACCAATTTGTGGCCGTCGTTCCAAATGGCCACTCGTAATGGTACTGATGGGGACGTCAATAACGGATTGACTTATAAAAGAGGAAATGATCCAAATTCTCAGTGGCCCATTTCTACTTAGACGGTCAACGCTGTCATTGATAGGATGAAAAGCAAGTAGGCCAGTAGAAGCTAAAGATCAGGACGGCCCATTTAAGCCTAAGACGGTCAACACCTCCATTAATCGGAGAAGCGGTGAGTAGACCGGATAAAACCCATGACGCATGCGAACCAAGCCTAGATTGGCCCATGTGTCCATCTTCAAATTACAACGATCGTTTGTCTTAGTTTTCCCCTTTTTCATAGAATGCAAGTTTCACTGTAACGGTCACCTCCAAAATCAAAGAACATACCGGGAGGAGGGCGCCAAAATCCACGCGCAATCTACTAAAAATCCTAACGATTACAAAACGCAGAAGGAAAGAGACATACCTCCTTGACAGTTACAATCAAGAATGGTGCTCATGCTAACGCAAGAAATGCAAGGATCCCACACAGCAGGCGATCATTCAGACTCGCTGTATAAGGAAGGTAATCAAGGGTCCATGGTTATAAAAATCCATAGAAGCTCCTTCCAAAGGCATGCCTTCTCTTGCCTACCAAAGCTCTCAAATGATCTCAAAGCTCTCAGAAGCTCTTAGACACTCGAGCACCCCAACTCTCTCATGCTCTCTCTCTGCTACTAGTTCTTAACAAACTCAGTACCTAGAGAGCCTACTCCTCATGAGCAATAATAACAAAGCCACTCTCTCTATGAGTATTCTCCCACTTACAAATACCCACCAGCATTCATACTATATTCTTTGCATCCATCTTTTTGTTTTCAAAAGGCTGATTACTAATTTGAGTATCGGAATATTTTTGGTGGGATGAAATTTCGTTGTCACCTGACCTCCTATTTGAAGTTGTGGTGTGCAAGATCCGAGACTGAGTGGACAAAATCAAAATCTGACGGATTGCTCAACCCGAATCTATTTGAAGTTTGGATCCATGATACATTATTGGCGTCGTCTGTAGGAAGCTAACTAAAAGCCAACCACATTTATCTTCAAAACCACTTCCATTAAACAAAATGGCAAACACAGAACCCAAGCTAGCGCTCCCGCTAGAGATGGTGCCTCCTCGGACCAGGACCACTCTGCTAATAATCTGGCCGGAGGGCCACTAGTGCCATTTTTCTAAAACCTGACGGAGCAGATGAGTAATATGTCCAGAATGCTCCAGATGCTCCGCACCCGCCAGGGTAAGAAGAAACAGAGAGCTCCACCCTCCTCAGTTCTCGTTCCAGCCTCCAAAAGAGGAGACCAGAGGAAGAATAAGTTGGCCAAAAAGTCAACGAGGCCGGGCAATTCTCGTGCTCAGGAGGCTTCCAATGCCCAGAGCCGTCCAAGTCTTGAAGGGTGCTTGGGCCGTGAAACTCCGGATAAGAGCTCAGAGAGGAGGAATCCCCGATACTTCCAGAAAGAGCCTAGGCCTCAGGCTCAGGAGGGAGCCTTTAGGGTCATCCGATCCACCAGCGGTAGTAACCGGCCAGCTACGCACTGCACTGCTGAAAAAATGGAGTGAAGACATACCTCAACTTTAAAAGATCTGTGAACGCCTTCCTAGTGGAGGCAAAAGTCGAAAAGATTTGAAACTGCGTGTTCAAGGATGACAACAAGCCCGCCGCTGATTTGGAGAGATCTCCCTTCACTGTTGAGATCTTGAATAGTTTATTGCCAGCCAAGTTTAAAATGCAAGAATCGGATTCTTACGATGGGAGCACTGATCCTATGGATCACTTTCGTACCCATATAAGTCTGAAGGGCTTGGAGGATGTGGCAATATGCCGTTACTTTCCTCTCACCTTGAAGGAAAACACCCAGATCTGGTTCCACTAGCTCCCATCGAGCTCGATCTGGAGCTTCCATGGACTCACTGATCTCTTCATGAGTCAGTACGCTTCTAGCCATCGAGAAGAGAAATAATGTTGGTATCTTTCCCACATCAAGCAGAGATAGGGAGAGTACCCAAGGAATTCCTGGAGTGGTTCATAGCATAGGCCAGAAGAATTTCTAAGCTCATTAAAGAGATGAAACTTGACAGTTTCATCTCTACATTGGTGCACGGTGACTTCTTTAGACACCTAGCCCATAAGAACCCACGGACCTTTTGGGAAGTGGAGTCCATCACTAGGGTCTACACAGTCGTCAAAGAGGCTAATGAAGCAAAGCGTCCTAAGAGGACCGATCAGCCTTACTCTTTTTCGGCTGAGGAAAACAGGAAGAACGGTGGCGGCGACAATTCCCACCGGAAGCAGCACAGGACCAGAACACTGGACCGTAAGGAATACAAGCCGATCAACCTAACTCCTCTAACCGACACACGGTCTAGTGTCCTCATGCAGATCCATGGAGAGAAGTTCCTCAAGTGGCCAAAATCACTGAAGAACGTGGATGGAGGAAATCCAGTGAAATATTACGATTTTCATCGATCTCTGGGACACACCATGGAGGACTGCAAGACGCTCAAGTAGGAGATTGAGGAGCTCATCTAGAGGGGCCATCTTACCAGGTTTGTCAAGAACCCTAGGCAGAGTTCCAGCACCTCAGGCGGAGAAGGACTAGATCCGTCATAATCACGGAATTGGGTCACAATTAGAGTGGTCAATATGATTACCACCCGACCGCCCAAGACCCAGGCAGATCACAAAGAGCGGCAAGTTGGGCACAAGAAGTATAGAGTGGAGGAAAATGACATTAGTTTTAGTGATAGTGACATGGCTCATGTAATTTCCCAATATACTGATCCCCTTATTATATCTGCACTTGTTTTAAACGGTACCGTAAACCACCAACTGAAACGAGTTTTAATTAATAATGAAAACTCAAAAGATTTGTTTTATCTAGATACCTTCTTTAAACTTGGATTTAAAAAGAATCAATTGAAATTTGCCGAAGGGCCGTTTTATGGCCTAGACAACGAACCTGTGGCTGTTCAAGGAACAATACTGTTGGAGGTCACCCTGGGTATGTACCCCAGAACGACGAGTCATACACTCACCTTCTTGATTGTTGACCTGTCCTCCGTATAAACGCTATCCTAAGCCGACTGTGCCTAACAGCATTTGGAGCCGTCACCTCTATACCACATTTAAAAATAAAGTTTCTAACATACAGTGTTGGTGAAGTGCTGCGTGACCGGGTGATTGGACGGACATGTAACATGTCCTAGATTGCCCCAAGCGACGGCGTAAGGATTGCAGAAGAACTGGACCATCGAAATGAAGCTACCTTATAGCAGGTGAAGTTCAGCCAGGCCACCGACCTAGTGCCACTGAATCTGGAGGATCTGGAGAGATGTGTGCAGATTGGGGGCTCACTCGTCTGATCCCTGCGTGACAAGCTGATAGCGTTGTTGAGACAAAGCATTGATATCTTCGCGTGGACACCTGTTGACATGCCTGAGATTCTGGCCGGAGTAATGGTCCATAAGTTATGCCTCGATCTTGACCATAAGCCCGTCAGATAGATGCGGAGGAACCGCTTCGTCGAGAAACTCGTAGCCATCTGAGAAGAGATAAAAAAGTTGCTGAACTTCGATTTCATTAGAAAAGTCCAATACCCGAATTAGCTCTCTAACATCGTCTTGGTAAAGAAAAGTAATGAAAAATAACAAATGTGCGTCGACTTCACTGACATCAACAAAACCTGCCAAAAAGACAGCTTCCTTTTACCTAGGATAGACTTGTTGGTGGACACGACTTCTAGACACGAGCTGTTGAGTTTCATGGACGTGTACTCGGGTAACAATCAGATTCAGATGAGCCTAGAGGACGAGGAGCATATCTCGTTCATGACTGATTAATGGACCTACTGCTATAGGGTCATGTCTTTCGATCTAAAAAACACAGGCGTCACTTATCAAAGGCTTGTGAACAAGATGTTCGAGAAGCAAATCGGCTACAATATGGAGGTGTACGTCGACGATATATTCATCAAGAGCAAGACCACCAACGACCATATTCGCGATTTGGCTGAATCCTTTGAGGTACTCTGAACGCACCAAATGAAGCTAAATCTATCAAAGTGTGTTTTCAGAGTGTCCTCAGAAAAGTTCCTAGGTTTCATCGTCTTTCAGCGAGGGAACGAAATAAACGTAGAGAAGATCAAAGCCCTAACGAACATGTCTCCGCTACGGAGCGTCAAGGATATCTAGAGGCTAATCGGAAGACTGGCAACACTGTCCAACTTCTTGGCAAAGTCAGGGGATAAATATCAACATTTCTTCAAGGCTTTGAGGGGGACTAAAGCAAACGGTTTTCAATGGACTACGGAGTGCCAGGTAGCCTTTGATTAGTTGAAGCAGTACTTGGCTAGTCCACTGGTGCTGACGTCACCCAGAGACGGAAAAGAATTGTACCTCTACCTGACAGTATCAGAGGTGGCTCTTAGCTCCGTCCTTATACGCCAGGATTCCGACACTCAATAGCTGGTCTATTATGTGAGCAAGACGTTGACTAGCGTAGAGACACTCTATCCACGCGCTAAGAAGCTTGCTTTGGCACTCATCTTCTTAGCCTAGAAATTGAGGCCCTATTTCCAAGCTCACTGCGTGGTCGTTCTGGCCGACTAGCCACTGAAGGGTATTCTCCAGAAACCCAACGTTTTCGGACGGCTGGTTAAATGAGCCATTGAGTTGGGAAAATTCGACATCGAATTTCAACCTATGCCAGCTATCAAGGGGTAGGCCCTAATCAACTTCATCGTCGAGATCATGACCCCAATCGTCGATGAGTACCCCACTGAGGATGTGGATCACCACCCCGAAGAGCCAGAATGGGTTCTCAACATGGACAGTTCGTCTACAAACTCAGGCAGTGGTACCAAAGTAGTTTTAAGGACCCCATATGGGTTTGAGGTAAAGTACTCCCTTAAACTCGACTTTTCAGCTACCAATAACGTTGGCAAGTATGAAACCTAATTAGCCGAATTACGACTAGCCAAAGAGTGCTCAACTAGGTGGCTAACTATCTACAGTGATTCAGAACTAGTCGCTAACCAGATCAACGGGAATTTCGAGGCGTGCAGCCCTCTCTTGTCCAAATACCTAGCTAAGGCAAAGGACGTCATTCGAAAATTTGATAAGATGAACATGGTCCATGTCTCCAGAGCTGAGAACTGAAAGGCCGACCAACTTGTTAGAACAATGGCGGCTGAAAATGTAGAACAGTACTCGAAAGATATGAGAAAAATTCTGAGCACTCCCAGTATAGAGGAATAGAAAACAATACAAGTCTCTGATGTCGAAAACTGAATGACGCCATACTGGAGGTATCTGGTAGACGGAGCACTACCAGATAACGCAGACGAGGCCAAACGGATCAAGAAGACAGCCGGCTATTACACCATAGTCAATGGATGGTTATATTACCGTGGATACTCGACTCCGTACCTCCTATGTCTTACTCCTGAGAAGGCCGACTACCACTTGAGCGAAATCCATCTTGAGATATGCGGATCACACATTGGGGCAAGAACCTAACATTCAAAATCATGCACTAGGGATATTATTGGCCAACAATGAGGAAGGATGCCGTGGAGTTCATGAAGAAGTATGAGAATTACCAACTCCATGATAATCTTTACCACCAGCCGCCCGTAGAGTTGAGATCCCTCCAAGTTCCTTGGCCTTTCGCGTAATAGGGGCTTGATATTCTTGGCCCATTTTTCATCGTGGTTGGACAAAGAAAGTTCATCATCACGGGTATAAACTACTTCATCAAATGGGTTGAAGTCACCTAGTTGACCAAGATCACTGAGCACAATGCACTGCAGTTCGTACATCAGAGTATAGTGAGCAGATTTGGCGTTCTCGAGGTCATCATGACCAACAACCGAGCCCAATTTTTTAAAAAGCACTCCACCAAATATTGCACCAATCTGGGCATCAGGTTAGTCCACATTTCAGTAGTGTACCCCCAGGTAAATATATAGGTAGATGCTACCAATCGTACGCTACTCCACGATCTGAAAACCAAGTTAGAGAACGTAGGGGGCTCCTGGGTTGATGAGCTGCCCTCCATCCTATGGTCATACCGGATGACTCCTAAGGAATCAACTCACGAGACACCCATTAGCCTTTGCTACGGGATTAAGGCGGTAATTTTGTTAAGATCGGGCTCCCAAGCCTTAGGATTGAAGCCTTTAACCCACTTGGTAACTCCCAGAAGATCAGAAAATATCTAGACTTGTTGGAGGAAGCACGCGACACAATTAGGATACAGACCATAGCCTACCAGCAACGAGTCGCCCGTTATTACAACAAGAAGGTCAAAGCGTAGCAATTTGAAATTAGAGACCTGATCTTGTAAAGTATAGAGGTAATAGGTAAGACCACCAACCGTAATAAACTTTTTCCAAATTGGAAAGGCCTGTTTCTAATCTTAGCCGTTTTGCGAAATAGAGCGTACAAACTTTGAACCGAGAAAAGCAAGTTGGTCCCACGGACGTGGAACACGGTCCACCAAAAACGTTACTTCCAGTGAAGACCCAGGTAAATCATCTGTATGACATAAGGCATGCATGTAACATACATTGTCGTTAATAAAAGAAAATTCATTTTCATTTGCATTGTCCCATCTATCTCTTTTCCTTCTTTTTCTTTTTCCATATGAATGCTCGCTTGTAGGTTATACAAAATCAATAACCAAAACTGCACATAAGTCGGATGAGTTTTCACCTACTCGTAATTAAACCCTAGTCATCCAAGCGACCCGTAAAGGTCGAATTAAACCTTGGTCATCCAAGCAGCCTGTAAGTGATCGAATTAAATCCTAATCATCCAGACAGCCCGTAAGTGGTCGAATTAAACACTGGTCATCCAAGCGACCTATAAGCAGACAAATTAAATCCTGGTCATCCAAGTGACATGTTCGCGGTCTAATTCTAAACCTTAGGGGGCTTAATCGGCACGCATGACAACCTCCTCCAGTAGGAGATAGCGCTGTTAGTCTACAATAGTCAACAAATTAGGAGCAAAGTGCTTCGTCCAAAAGCTGGCGGTCCAAGATCATACATGGGCAGCGCCACCCAAACCTCAACTCATGCACAAGTATAAAATCAGTTTGATACGATATCAGGATTCACCCTGATATCTCCTAAAGAACTTAGGTCTATCTGGGAGCATAACCTCGTCTCCAATGTTACGAAATTGTCGGCCTACTCATACAAAGTACACCAAGCTGGCTGGCCAGTGCAAAGAATAAATAGTTAATGAAAGCAACGTTATGGAACACAACACGTAAGTAAAACAAATATTTTATTGATGACAAAGGTATATTTATAATTACAACAAAAATAAAAGTATAAAATCTCAGCTAAGGAGCAGAGCTCCTAGGAGGAGGCGATAGAGGCCCCTGTGCACCTAGGGAATGGTCCACGAGGTTCTCACGTCATCGGGCAGTGCGGTTCACGTGATCAAGGACACTAATGGCAAAATTAGGATCCACCAGTTGGATAATGTGGCGACTAATATTGATGCCTTTCTAGAGCCGTGCCTACAGTGCTTGAGAAACCTTATGTGGATGCAGGCAAGGGGTTAGCTCATTTTCTAATGACGCTATCTTTCTCAGGAGCTCATCAGTGAACCTCCCCGCCTGGGCAGCCTCCTCTTCCAGTCTTGTAGATTTCTCCCTCAGTTTAGACAACTTAGACTGAAGAGCGGCCTTCTCCTGGTGCTAGGCCCTCAACTGGTCCATCTCCTCCTCTAGTTGGAGGATCTCTTCCTCCTGGTCTAAGGCCACGGCATCCCTTTGGTGCAATCCCTTTTACACAGCAGCCAGAATCTTTTCCTCCTACAGGAAATCAAATGAGTTAGGCTACAACGGTAAAGGAAGAAGAGAGAGAAAGTTTTGAAAAGTTACCAGGAAGACTTTTCTTTGCCTCATTGCTGGTCGGACTCGCAACCTTGGGCCTGGTGGCAGATGGCTTGGAGGCGCAGCCTCTTGAACCGGCTCCGCTAAAGTCTCACCGGCAGTCTCCTCCACCAACTTTGTGATGAGGTCAACTACCTCTAAAAGCTCTCCTGCGGCTAGCTTGTCTAGTGCCGTAGACGGCTCCACAGTTGGCTCCTCCGGCTCAACTGATGGCTCAGCAGCCAGCTCCGATCTGGCGGCTTCAGGCAGCGACTCCACAGCGCAGCTTGCACCACCAAGTCCTCCGACTACAATAACGTAGCGACAGCGCCACTTGTGGCGGCTCTCAACATGGCCTCATAATCCTCCACAGAAGCCTCTACTCCGGAGCATTCTTTGGTTCCAGCAAGTTCTCCGACCATTATGTAGTCCGGCTCTGTAGAGGATGATGAAGAAGGCTCTATCATCATAGCCCTATTTTGTCTTGGACTGTTGGGAGCATCACTGGTGGAAAATGTACTGGCCGCATCAATGGCAAGGACGTTGGCTTTCCTCTTGCGCTGTGAAACTGCCGATGGTAGCAGTCTAATCTTCTAGACCGGAGAAGGAGATCCCCAATAAGCCTTCCTGGCTTCCTCTCTGGAAACCAAGTGATCTCTCCTAAACTCAGAGAAATGGTCCCTCACCAGCCGCAACAATGGCTCCACAACCGCCACTTTCTCCTACTTGGGCTTCCCAGTGAGTTCACTAGGAACCTTGCCCCAATCCCGGGACAAGGGCCACATATTAGTAACGCACACAAAATGAAACGATCCTTCCATTTCTTAAGGAAGTCATAGATGGTGCTGTTGATGTGAAGCTCTCTGGGGGATAGGGAGATTTAATCCCCACTGTGGGTGAATCAAAACATCACCCTCATGGAATCCACTGTCAACATCCGTAAATGGTGACGGAAGAAGATGCGCAATGGGCAAAGGTACCACACGGCATTAGCATAGAGCCGTGAGACGGGAACACTAAGTGTCGTAAAGATGGCAAGTAGCTCTTCTGGTACAGGGAGATGAATCCCACTTCTCAGGTGAGCCTTATATATAACAATGTGACTGGCAGGAGGAAAGTAGGCCCTGTCCTACTCACTAGGCATCGTAAATAGAATCTGCGGTGGGATATTAAACTTAATATACAACTTTCTCACCTCAGCAGTAGAAATCATGAAAGCAATCTCTAGAATAAAAGGAGCCATGAAAAAGGGAACAAGAAGAGTAGCAAAGATTTAGAATTTCTCAGAGAAGAAAAGCGTGAAAAGTTTGAATGAACGAACGATTTTTAAAGGAACGCAGCCGTTGGAGTGAGGCAGCACATCAAAAAGGTGCACCCATTATTACGGACATGTGTCGCTTTCGGAGAGGGCGCAGTTGAATCAGATCTTCTGGTGAATTACTTACACGGATCGCAAATTCACTGCATATTGACACGTGGTAAACTTTTCGACTGACAGTCTGGCGGAATGATGGCGCGTCGATTCAATCCCCACCAATTCTCCGGATTCCTATTAGGATGGTTAATGAATCTGGTCAACTCTTCTTCCGGCTCAGTTCTTCAGATTCTTATCAAGACGGTTAACGAATCTGGTCAACACTCTCTTCAGCCAGTTCTTTGAATTCTTACCAGAACGGTAAATGAATCCGGTCAACGAATCTGGTCAACTCTTCTTTCGGCTCAGTTATCCGGATTCTTACCAAGACGGACAACGAATCCAATCAACGCTTCTTATAGCTTTGCTCTTCGGATCTTGACCTTGTAGTTAATAGTAGCAAGTAACATGACTAGCAGACCAAGAGCCACTACTAGTGTTCTCATCAGACTGTCTTGTATAAGTTACACAATCAGACGCGTCCCATTGTGAATATTTTGGAGGTCGGAGTTCCAGACCACTACCATGGGAGGCTGGTAATAGAGACGCTAGTAGTTGATTGGCCCGCAAAAGAGGAAACGACCCAAATCCTCAGCGACACATTTCTACTTGGACGGTCAATGTTGCCGTTGACCAGACAAGAAGCAAGTGGGCTGGTAGAGGTCTAAGATCAGGACGGCCCATTTGAGTCCAAGACGGTCAATATTTCCGTTAACCGGAGAAGTGGCGAGTAGACTGACTGAAGCCCAGAACACATGCGGCCCAAACTTACATTGGCCTACGTGTCCATCTTAAAGCAACAACGATTGTCTACCCTAATATTCTGTATCTTCATAGAAGGCAAGTTTCACTATAACGGTCACCTCTAAAATCAAAATATATCCTGGGATAAAATCCATGCGTAATCTGTTAGAAACCCTAATGGTTACAAAATATAAAAGGAAGGAGATTAGTCTCATTGACCGTTATAGCCAAGAATGGCACTCATGCCAACGCATGAAATGCAAGGATCTCACACAGTAGACGAGCATCCAGTGTCATTCCATAAGGAAGGCAGTCAAGGGTCAATGACTATAAAAGGCCATGGAAGCTCCCTCCAAGAGCAGGCCTTCTCTCACCCACCAAAGCTCTCAAAAACTCTCAGACACTCGAGCATCCCAACTCTCTCACTCTCTCTCTGCTACTAGTTCCTAACGAACTCAGTACCTAAAGAGCTTGCTCCTCACGAGCAATAACAGCAAAGCCACTCTCTCTACTAATGTACTTTTACTTACAAACACTCACCAACATTCATACTGCATTCTCTGTAACCATCTTCTTATCTTCAGAAGGTTGATCATTGATTTAAGTGTTGGAGTGTTTTTGTTAGGATTAAATCTCGTCGCCACTTGACCTTCTGTTTGAAGTTGTGGTGTGTAGGATTCGAGACTCAATAGACAAAACTGAAATCTGACGGATTGCTCGATCTGAATCTGTTCGAAACTTGAATTCAAAATGCATCAGATACATTGAAATATCATTTTGAATTTCCCAAATCATTCCGTTGATTACATAAATTTTGCTCCTTTTTATTGAGTTTGGCTGATTGCTTTTTAAAGAAAAGATTTTGACAAAATCAATAAAATAGACCATTGAATGAGTTTTTTTTTTCTTTTTTTCTTTTTAAAAAGAAACACGTAGAATAATCTTAAGTAAATCACGTTAGCGTAAGACTTAGGCCACTTACTAATTTTAGCCCACCAGTAAAGTGGCCAGCTATCAGTGCTTGATATTCTCGTAAAAAGGACTCTTTTCATTTTAAATTTAAAATCTTAAGTATATGGCCAAACACCTTTATTAAATTTTGAATACCCATTATTTAACTACCCACTTTCTTAGTAAAAAATGTTAACTATTTTTGACTAAAAAATTGTATATAAAGGAAGCATATAAATTTTGGATTTCTAAGATAAATACTCTGATTATATGTTTTTACAGAAAGCATTAAAGGTATAAGATCTAAACAAGCTAAAAATTAACTTTGTATTGACAATTATGAAAGAAAGCGAAAGGTTAATAATTTGATTTCTAATTTATTTTTACATTTAACCTACAAGCTAGTAATATTTTATATGGTAAATTGAGTTTCATCTAGCATTAAGTATCAGAAAGTTGGCCTTTGTATTGACAGTCTTTGCAATTTTCACTTACCCAATTTTTTAAAAAATCTTAAAATTTAATTTTTACAAACTTTCATTAAAAATTAATGTTAAAAATCATTAGGAAATTGACTTTCTAACAATTTCATAATTTTACATCAATTTTAATGTTAATATAGCTTTCTTTCATCGGATTTTGAATTCGCATAGAATTGGTCAAAATTAGCCCAGTTAGAGGTTGAAGACGATGTAAAATAAAAAAGAAGAAAAAGCTTTTTCAAACCCTTGGACCCGTGCTGTAACTCTTGCGTTTACTTTGCGCTATTGGGCCGTATGATAGGAAGTGGGCTGCGTTGTGGTAGGCCCATCCGCCTGTTAGAGCATATTTGCCAAAAGTCCATATAATTGAACCCACAGACCTGGCTGCTGCTATCTTCGCGGCAGACCACTAAACAAAAATTAATTTCCGTGATTATGTTAATTA
>JAODPA010012113.1:0-13476 GCA_025585075.1 Nepenthes mirabilis | reverse complement strand
AAAGAATTCTAAAATTGGCCAAAGAACATGTTCAAAAATATTTGCCTTAATCTTATAATATAACAAACTGATAAGATAAAACTCTAAAGTTCCTCACTTTTCTACCTTTTTCTTCTTTTTCTTCTTCTCCTCTTTTATTTTTCTCTCCTCTTACTTTCTTTCCAACAAAAATGACCATAACAGTATACACATGTGCCTATATATATCAACCAGTGTATAAGTGCTAGATAGTTGCACATCAGACACTATTTAAAATTCTTAGGCACGCACGAGCACTGTATCAAACGCTAACATATTGTAAAACTATACTTAAGTACCGAAATAAGTACATCTTGACCGCCAGCATGAGTATTGAAGTAGCTTCCTTTCTTAAAAAAGAAAAACTACTTCATTTTCTTAAAAGAATATCTAAATCGTTTAATATTAACTAGACAACCGTAATTGTGAGGAATTTAATAAATCCTATCTTTCAAAGGGGTAAAGACCCCAAACTCATAACAACTAAAGGTGGAATAAACATAGGAGACGGCTTTGGATTGCCTCTTCTTTTTGTAAGCTTTGGCTTCCTTGAAAGCATTCTAGTCCCCTATTGAAGGATTTTTCTTTAATAGACTATCACAACTTGATAATTTTCTACTAATCTTTAGATGAAAGATTTTCCAAATAGGTTGTCCAAATATTGATAATTTTTTTTGTTGTTGGATGAGTAGATTTTAAATATTATCCCGTCCAAATATTGATGATTTTTTTTTTGTTGGATGAGTAGATTTTAAATATTGTCCCCTGTAGTTTAAACTCATGCAATCTATCTGCTTTACCATTGCTTCTTAAAATTTGTATTGTGTCATTCGGTACCAGAAGTAGATTATAATGCTACCAAGTTATAAAATTGGGTAAGAAAACTTTTAGAAAAGGAAATTATTTTAAAAAGTCTTAATTTGTATGTGTTTTTCATATTATTACACCCATAAAAGATGGAACTTAGAGGATGTATATGGAAACCGCCCTATCAACAAAATCACAATCAATTATTGATTTTCGACTCTTCTGTTAAACGATATGCTCAGTCTATGTGACTATTTTGCGTTATATGATCTCTACCCAATGAATAAAGGTAGACCAATGTGATTATTGAATGGCACACTCTACTTTTCGGTCATCAAGGTCTAGAGTTTTTATTGTTTGACCGCATCCTACTAGAAAATCATTCACATTCTAGCACCCTCATTGTACCGGTACCGAATTACACAAAAGTTAGCATCTTTCTAAATAAAAGCCCCAGAAGAATGCTTCTATACCAATAAAGAATCTTAATCACCGGAATAGGTTAAATATCAAAAAATATCTAGATTGTATTAAGGTTTTATGGACTTTTATTTATCTAGATAGTTTAGAGTATTTATAAACTTTTCTTTACTTAAACATGAAATGTCAAAAAGTATATGCATACAAATCAAAACATAACACAACTGAACGTGAGGACAATAAGGAATTCAATCTTAGTGCCCGAGTACTTCATGTGATCACTTTCCACCAAGGCCCACAAACTCTTGTAGAACCCAATACCAATCTGGAAACCCGATCCCTAGCCTTAAACCTATGATTAAGCTTTCATTCTCGAAGCTACTGCTGTGGCATTTGAATAGGAGCTCTCACGACAATCAAATTCCAAACGCTCACCATAATGAAAATGAGGGTAAACCTCAACTAAGCTGCCAGTCCTTTCTCTAGGGTCTTATAACACCTCATTACATGGTTAATTCTCAATAAACATATCTATATCACTCAAATCCACAAAATCTCTCGAGTCACTACTTTGCAATGGAATGCCTCCTCCAAGGAAATTCAAACAACATGTCTCCATCCGTGATTTGGCCTTAAAATCACACAGTCTTCTATATAATAAGAACACATCTTATATTACCATTTAACAGATGTATAGCATAACATGTCATCATTAATATGCCATCTTATAACACGATAGAAGTTGGATCTTTCCGATCCACAAAACCAGAGCAAACATAGGCTGGCGTTCCTATGTTGCCTCACATGACTGTCAAATGTCTGTGATAAATTCTATTCTAAATTTATGTTTGTAAGAAAATGCACAAGTATAATTTTGTAATTGTCCATTCTACTAATTAAAATATTTATAACAAGTATAATATGAAACTACATTCAATATAACATCAAGAAAAATATCATGCAAAGTGTACAAAGCTGTAAGTAGAAGCCAACGCTCAAACATCGTTCAAACACTGCGGCTACAATACGCTAGCGTTTGAACAATATTTCAAATGTCATTCAAATATCGGGCCAAATATGAATATTATGCTCATTGAAATTATTTTAACGTGTGAGTAACATTAATATTATATAAAGTTATGGTTCTTGATGATTAGTTTTGAAAGATTAGTAAGTGAATAATTATCAAGAAATAATAAATATTGCTAACAAAATAACTTGTCTCAAGAGCTCATTCTTTTCTTTCTCTCTATCGGTGAAACTCCTTGCACGGCAGCTGTTCCAAGATTTGATCCACTAGACACACTGAGAATAAATATGGTATATTAAGAGAAAGTGTTGAATACTAGGGTTATATAGGGTTTTCTATAAGGGACGGTCGAATAGGGTTATAGTTCCCACCCTAAAATTGAAATGGTTGCTGAACACTTTTTCCCCCTTACTATCGTAATTCTCTCAAATTATAGCTATAAGGAATCCCTACCTAATTGTTAGATCTGGTCACTTCTTTATGGGTTGCTCAACAAATGGATGCACTATCGGAAGATCGTACAGGGCTTGTGCGAAATTCAAAATATTACAAATTTACTACAACATATGACTAAAGAGGCCAATTTGCCAGAGTGGACAAATCTCGAAGCGGCAAATACCGCAGTGGGCATTTATCAAAGTGACCAATTTGCCAGAGTGGCAATTGTCGAAATGACCAAGCTAATCGAGCGGCCAGACAACAAGAAGTGAGCTAAAGAGGTTAACTGACTGAGAGAAGAAGCTGGCCAGAGTGGTCAGCCGGCTAAGTGAAAATGAGGCCCACTTGCCGTGCAGTAGGAGGTCGGCCAGTCGTACAATAAGCTGTGATTGCTAAAGACATTAGTAACGGTCGAGGACACTAGATGATGGCCGAGGACACTAGCTGATGGCCAAAAATACTAGTGACGATCGATGACATTAGGTGATAGTCAAGGACAACTTGTCTGGAAAGTTGACAACTAATTTTATAAAGTAGTTGACTTTTTAGAGTTCGTAGGCTTTACAAAGCAAATAGCTGACCTGTAGAGTATGCATTGTTTATGCAAAATAGGGCATGGACCATCTGTGCAGAGCAAGTTGACCTGTAGAGCATGCATCATATGGGGAAGTGTGAGAACTGATGAAGGTGTAGAAAGTAATAAAGTTGGTGTGATTAATTATCTGTAAGATCAGATCAAGTAAACAAATAGGATTTGAAACGAGCGTCATTATAAAGCATACCAGGCGCTTCAGAAGTAGCAGGACAGCAGCAGAGGAATGAAGAGTGGAATTAAGCAAAGTGCGAAAGGGGGTTTTCGTCGTTTGCCGTTTGCCGTTTGCTGCCACACTTGTAAAGTCAATTAGCGGAGAGAACCACCAGTGAAAGAAAGAAGAGAAGAAAAATAGAAAGATAAGTGGGAAGGAGAGTTTCCTTACTATGGATATTGTTTTTCTTGTTCTATCTTGGATGTATTGCTGGTTTTCTATCTCAAGATTTTTTTTAACCGATTTTACATAGTAAAAATTTATTCTGAATTTATCCTATGATTTTTTCTTTGATTAAAAAAGATTTTTTAACGTTAAAAATATTGTATATTCTTTGCTCCTTGTGCCTACTAAATTGATAACTGATGGTCGATAGGGGGCTTAAATTTTTTACTACACCCGGTTATGTATGAATCTGAGTGTCGAACCCCATCACTAATATGTAAGATGGCTACGGTTTACTAGGCTAAGTTTGGGTCTTCCAAGTTTCCTTCTGAAATCATTATATTTAATTAGCTAAGTGACACTAGCCTTCAGTCCTCCCCGTCAGCCCACCCCTAGTGATACCTCCTAATTACGGTGAGATTTAATTAAAATATAGGATATGCTTTTGGTGAATATAAACTCATTTTAAATCCCTTTTTGAGTGATATTCTTTCCCCAAATTAATTTAATTAAATTTGGCTAAAACTTTATTTTGTCTTAACGACCCAATTCAACTGAACCTTAAGTTTGCCTAAGAATATTAACTTATAGCTAACTTATTTACGAAGAGGGTCTCAGAAAATTATATTACCAACCCAATTAAATTCAAATTATATTACATTTAAATTTCTTCGTAATTATCACTACAAGTTAGTTGAGCCCAAGAAAAAGAATTGCTAAATATTGATTATTGTATATCTTTACACTTAGTATCTTCCAAAAAATGATTTTCTGGTAATCAAATAAATCGACCCACTAACAATATGATAGCATAAATAAATTTTATATGTATTTGGTATTTTCATCTAAACATAAATATCAAGTAAAATCTTAAAAAAAAATATCCATAGATCAGACGGAATATGATAATGGCTGGGCATGGTCATATTTACTAGCCCAGATAACAGAGCTTAATCATGCCCAAACTTGACTTAATAATCATAATTTTTCATAAATATTTCAATTTTAATCAAGTACCTCCATAAATAATCATCATTCGGACGCCTTACGGAGAAAGGAGATATGAGATATCCAAAAATGAAGAGAAAAAGCACTGAAACGGGCCGACTTTGTGGGCCGTGGCCATTCCCAGTTTTCTGTTTCAATTGCACAACCTGGATAGATCCGGCCCACGTGAAATGGACCCAACATTAGTAAGAGACATCTTTATTTAAAAATATATTACTTATACATATATTTATATATTTGCTTATAATAAACTATAAATTTTAATGCAAAGAGAGACGAGAGAATAGATATTACCATAGACCTCAATGAATGAAAATTTCACAATATGCATTTTTTAATAAAATTAACTACTTAGATTATAGTCGCTAAATTAAAAAAATCTAATAATTTAAATAATAAAAAGCTAACGATTTATTTCTCAAAGAGAAATAAAATTCCCAAATCCTACCGAAACCTATTGCGCTTGTGTGTGGATTGTTCACAGTTAGCCACCAACATTTAGAATCTCGATCAATTCATCGGAAACGTCCTTAGCCATGGACTTGCTCACTACGTTCGTGATCTGAATTGATAGCTGTTTTCCAACTGAGAAATACTAACTTTTGTCTTCCAACGAACCTCGTTGGTGGAGAAGGAACAATCGAACAGAATGTACAGAATCAAACACACATAATAAAGTGAAAGAAAAAGAAGAAAAATTAAAATACAGAAGATTTTACGTAAAAAAATTTTTTCAATTGAGAAAAAAATCACATGACACTTAATTCACAAATGAGATCCACCATATGATATTGATTATACAAACCACATGGCAATACAAGCCCAAGAAAAAAAAAAATCAAATGATAGAGCACAAGAAATATAAAGAATCTAACACTATGTATTTTCATTCACTACTATCTTTCTTTTCACTGTTTTTCACTCTCTCAACTTTCTCATGTATCTCTGATCTATATATATACATACACATTCCTTTAGCAAGATGAGCAGCCACTGACGCAACATGGTGGCTATGTGCACAGTTTCCAAAGCTTGCAATGGTGGCGCACGCTCTATCTTACAGCAGGTAGCGCATGCATACCCTGCAAATTGACATTTTATCTTTCTAAAAATGAAGCCTCCTAACTACCCAATCAGAGAGGTTAACAGCACACTTTTTGGAGATGACAGACGTTCGGCATTTTTATTTTCAGCCAATCAGTGCCCCATTGACCGTCTTCTTCACTTGGCCAGTCAATAAGTTGACCCGTTATTTCTACCCATTTGAAACTTTCGGTCAACAATGTTGACCGAAATTCCCTGTACTTAAGCTGTGAATAGTCAACGGATACTCAGCGCACAAGTCCGCAGACCTTAGTCGCACACAAGGTCCTCGTACTCCGTCCAAATCCTCCGGCTATCAGAACTTCCACACAGGAGTGACTACCAACAAACTTACCTCACAACCGTGGGGAATTGGATTCCATCAGCCCAGCCAAAATACAGCAAGCTTCATTCTTACCTTTTAGTAAAATCTTAGTCAACATGTCCGTGACATTTTCTTCCGTCTTAACCTTCTCCAGTAACAGCAAGCATTCTTCAATGACATCCATTACCCAATAGTATCAAATATCAATATATTTCGATCTAAAATGGAATAATGAGTTCTTACAAAGATATATGGCACTTTGACTATCACAAAGTATCTCATACTTTTTCTACCTGAGACCTAGTTCTTAGATGAACTTTTTCATCCATAACACTCTTTGCAAGCTTCTGTCACTGTAATGTACTCGACTTCAATTATTGAGAGGGCAATACATTTTTATAGCTTGGACTGTCAAGAAACTTCTCTTCCAACAAATTTAATCAAGTATCCTGAGATAGATTTACGGGAGCCAATGTCCCTGGCCATATCAACATTCGAGTATCCTACTAATTGAGGCTTGTCATTTTCAAGACACATGCACCTCTTGGAAGTTACACGGATATAGCTTATTATTTATTTGACCGTGGACCAATACTCGCTTCCTGAGTTTGATAGAAAACGGCTGATTGTGCTAACAGCGTGTGCTATGTTCGGCATTGTACATACTAAAGCATACATCCGAGTATCTTACCAATTGAGACTTGTCACTTCCAAAACACAGACACCTCTTGAAAGTTTCACGGATATATCTCATTATCCATTTGACCGCGGACCAATGCTTCCTTTCTGGGTTTGATAGAAAACGGTTGACTGTGCCAACAACGTGTGCTATGTCCGACCTCGTGCATATCAAAGCGTACATTAGGCTTCCTACAACTGATCAGTAAGTACCTTTCATATATGCTTTCTCAGCATCCGAGGACGGACACTGACGATTGCTCAGTCTGTGATCGTTCGCCAGCGGTGTGCTCACAGGTTTAGACTTGACCATGTTGAAACGTTAGATCACATTTTCAACATAACTTTCTTGGGACAGCTACAATCTCCTGGTCTATTGGTCGCGAGTAATTCTGATACCAAGAATCTGTTTCACCGATCTGAGGTCCTTTATGGCAAATGACTACCCAAGTTGCTCCTTTAGCTCCTTTAGCCGAGCACTATTGCGTTCAACACTCAGCATGTCATCTACATAAATGAGAAGAATGACAAAGTCGTCATTCAAAAAACTTTATGTATATACACAGTGGCGCAAGTGGTCTTCTAGTACCCCTGACTGATCATAACCGATTCAAATTTCTTGTACCACTGTCTAGAAGGCTATTTAAATCCATACAGGCTCTTCCTCAAATGACAAACAAGTCGTTCCTTCACTTTAACCTTGAATTTTTCATGCTATTTTATGTAAATTTTCTCCTCAAATTTACTATGGAGGAAGGCTATTCGGACATCCATCTACTCCACCTCCAGATTCCAAGTAGTAGGCAAGCCCAGGACAACTCTTATGGAAGACATATTCACCGCCGGGGTAAATATCTTATCAAAATCAACCCATTTCCGTTTATTAAAGCCTTTTACCAACAGTCATGCATTGTACCTTGGCTATGTGTTATTTTTATCAGTCTTCAAATGGAGAGCCTACTTATTCTTTAGAGCTCTCTTCTCCTTAGGCAACTCAGCCAAATCAAATGTGTAATTTTCATGAATAGAGCTTCTTCGTCTTCTATGGCTTCCAACCATCTCTCCTTATTCACATCCTTCATAACCTCATCAAACGTTTCAAGCTCCCCGACATCAGTGAGTAGAATATACTCACTGAATGGCAGACGAATGGACGACCATCTATTCCTCAAAAATCGTCGAACAGTAAGCTCCTCGGCCAGTTGAGGAGCGACTTCATTCCGGTCTTCCTCAGGTATTGTAATTGCCTCACTATTGTCCTCGGCCACATCTGGGCGATTGTCATCGTCCTCAAGAGGTACCAGACGGACAACTTTAATACTAACTTTGTCTATCCGGTTAGCATCAGACTTGGTCATCCTACCAATGTCTTCAATCATTTCATCCTCAACGAAGGTTACATCCCTTGATTGGATAATTTTTCTCTCAATTGGGTCATAAAATCTGTAACCCAATTCATCTTTCTCGTAGCCTAGAAAGACATACTACATTGTCTTTGACTCTAGTTTAGTCCTTTCATCTTTAGGGACATGAATAAAGATTTTACATCCAAACACTCATAAATGATCATAAGAAGGCTTCTTTCCTGACCATATCTTCTCCGACATTTCAGCCTTCAATGACTTACTAGGCAACCTATTGATAACATAGACTGCCGTCTTCAATACTTCTACCCAAAAAGATGCAGGAAGTTTTGATTCTGAAAGCATGCATCTCACTCTCTCCAGAAGTATGTGGTTCATCTGCTCGGCCACTCTGTTAACTGTGGTATTTTTTGTGGAGTCTTATGATACCTAATGCTATGAGATTGGCAGTAGGCATCAAATGTCCCAATGTACTCGACCCCGTTATCATTTTGGATGGTCTTTAATTTCTTCCCCGTCTGACACCCCACCAGAGTATGAAACTGTTCAAATATATCGAGAACTTGATTCTTAATTTTCAGTGGATAAACCCAAACTTTCTGAAAAAAATCGTTAATTAAAGATACGAAATATTGAGCTCCACCAAAAGGCTTCTCTTTGAATGGTCCACATATATTTGTATGAATTAGGTCGAGTACATCAGCCTTTATAGAGGATCAGTCTCCATGGAATAAGACCTTCCTTTGCTTTCCAGCCATGCAATGAGACACGTCCTCAGTCCGTCCTCCATCATTGGGATAAAGCCCTTACTGACCAAATGACACAATCCGTGTTCACTCATGTGGCCCAACCTACGATGCCATAAGTCCTCGGACTCCTTACTAGTCATGGCGTTCACGTCGCCAGTCACTGTAGATGCCTTCATTACATATAGGACGGAGCACTTCTTCCCTCTTGCCACAACCAAAGATCATCTAGTCAACTTTCATTCACATTCACAAAAGGTATTACAGTAACCTTCATCATCCGTCCAACCGACTGAAATTATATTCAGTCGAATGTCAGAGACACGTCGTACATTTTTTAACAGCAGCTTCATCTCATTGTTGGTGACCAGTACGACGTCACCTTTGTCAATAATTTGGGATGTTCATTCATTTTTCATCCTTATCACTTCAAAATCTCTTAGAGTGTACGATATGAACAGTCCTCTTTTAGAGGTGGTATGCAAATAGGTACCAGAATCAATCACCCAGCCGGACTCATGGTCCGTCGGACTTGCCACATTCTCTTCACACGTCAACAGAAGATCACCTCCTGTGACTATTGAGACCAAGGACTTTTCTTCTCCTCCTTTTCTACTTTCTCATTCTCCTCATTTTCACACTTCCACTTGAAGTAGCGCTTCCTAATGTGGCCCTTCTTGCCACAGTGACGATACTCAAGGTTTTGATACCTTGATCAAGATTTGTTGCGTCCCTTCTTTCTAGGCTTCTGGCTGCGTCCTCTACTCCTTTCCCTGGACTCGATCAGAAGTACCTCAAAATGTGAAGACTTTGAGACCCCTTGTGACCGCCTTGAATCATTCATGAGCAAATAAGCAATGACCTAATCCAATTTGAGTATATTTTTCCCAAACAATAAAGTTGTGACAATATGGTCATATGAAGTTGGCAGAGAAGTCAACAATACCAACGCCTTATCCTCCTCCTTAATCTCCTGATCAATACCCGACATTTGTGTTACAATTCGGTTGAATTCGTCTAAATATTTTTCAAAGCTCCCACCTTCTAACAACGTAGGCTATAGAACTGTTTCTTCATATGCAGCCTGATTATTAAGGACTTGGACTTATATCGGCTTTCTAGCTTCTCCCATATCTTCGCCGGGTCTGTCAGGCCGAGAACCTCCTAGAGTATGTTGTCTCCCAGACATAACTTTATGGTGCAGTTGACAAAATCCCTTTTGTCTTGCCATTCTTTCTCCATCATGTTCTTCGACTTCTCTTCTTTCTTCCGCAATGCTTTTACCGTACCTTCTCGAGTCAGGATATTCTTCACCCTCTCTTGTCAGAGGATGAAGTTATCTTACTCGTTGAACTGCTCCACACTAAACGATAAATTCTTTGAAAATGACGACACCATTCAGACAAAATTTTCAACAGTGCTCTCTGATATCAATTATTGACGGAGGAGCAGACAGACAGAATGCACAGAATCACACATACACAATAAAGTGAAGGAAGAAAAAGAAGAAGAATTGAACACACAAGATTTTACGTGAAAAACCCTTTTCAATTGAATAAAAAATTACGGGACACTTAGTCCACAAATAAAATTTACTATATGAGATTGGTTACACAAATAATACGACAATACAAGCCCAAGAGAAAGAAAACCGAATGATAGAGTACGAGAAATATAAAGAATCTAACACCTTTTGTTTTCACTCACTACTCTTTTTCTCTTCACTTTTCACTCTCTCAACTTTTTCATATATCTCTGATTTATATATATACATGCACACTCCTTCAGCAAAATGAGCAGTCACCGACTCAGTATTGTGGCTGCATGCACAGTTCCCAAAGCCTGCAATGGTGGTACACGCCCTATCCTGTAGCAAGTGACGCATGTATGCCCTACAAATTAACTTGTCTTCCCAAGAATAACATTTTCTAACTACCCAATCGGGGAGGTCAACAACATGCCTTTTGGAGATGACAAGCGTTCAGCATTTCTATTTTCAGCTAGTCAATACCCCGTTAACCGTCTTCTTCATTTGGCCAGTCAACAAGTTGACCGGTTATTTCTACTCGTTCGAAACTTCCGATCAATAATGTTGACCGGAATTCATTGTACTTAAGTTGTGTATAATCCGCGGACACTCAGCGCACAAGTCCGCAGACCTTAATCACACATAAGGTCCTCGTACTCCGTCCAATTTCTCCGGCCATCAAGACTTCCACATGGGAGTGACTCCCTACACCGGCCTGTGTAGTCAGTACTCTCCAGTAAATAGGGCTGAGAGAAGAAAAGGAGTTGCATGGAATGATTACAACAAATATATAAGCACAGAATTCTAAGGAATGGAGAAGTCAATGAAAGATTGAGAAATCTAGGAAAATACTTGACTCGCTTGATCCTGCAATCTAACCAGAACAACAATTTACCAAATAAATCCATTTAAAAGAAGATGGGAGTACGTGCAGGTGGTTTTTCTGGTGGACACCACGCTACATAAAAGAGGACTTTGGCTTGTTTAAGTGATGTATTAATAAGGTGGACAGGGTATGAAATGCTTGCAGCCTTGGATCATTCAACACAGATGATCAGATGGCATGCAGGTTACTGTCGAAGAGATGAATTTCTGAATACACTCAGGGAAGCTGCAAAAATGATGGGACTTACTGTAAGTATTTCGAACCATTTACTACCCAGAAGCTGCAAATTGAGGGAGAGATCAGATCCACGCTCTTCTGCAGAAGGTAATTCTGTGTTGTGGATGGTAAAAGGTAAAGTCGGCATGAACAAAGAATTTCAGAGATCTCCAGGGTGGCTCAAGGCCGAGGGTCATCGACCATGGAAGAATAAATTTGAATGTGGGGTGTATTTTTTTTCTTTAATGCAACATGACGATTGAAGGAACCATTCCTTCGATTCTGCTTCTCCGATTCCCACCCAAATAAAAAAAAATCCATTCAATCAAGCGCTTGGTAAAGGCCGACTACATTGAAAAAAGCCAATGTGTATCATCCCTCCGTATGTCATTCATAAAAATCTGAGTTGGGGAAGGGGAGTTAGGCTATGCCCGCTACATTACTGAAGGCATGCAACAACTAACCAGTTCAAATCAAGATGAAATTTTCTGTCAGCTGGGAAAATTTAGCTTCCAACATAGTCACCAGATTTCTCTCTAAAGGATTATCATTATCCTCTCACAATTCGATTTCCGACGGGAAGAGTAATCCACTATGAACTTCCCTTATTTTACCTGTTATCTAGTACGGAAACGGAGTAAATCTTGATTATATGGCAGCGCCTACATGACAATAGAGTAATGCAAGCATTTTCACACGTAAACAATCTCACTATACTGTTGGCGTTGCACCTCAGATATGCAGATGGTAAAAATCCCTCAATTTATCGCCCATATAAAGGCCTCTTCTGTTCATTTCATCTAAAACCAACTTTGCATCCCCGAACCTCTCCAGCTTGATCAAACGACTAGCCAGCAACCCAAAACTCTCAGCATCCAAGCCCTTGTCCCTGCCTCCATAACTCATCACAAACTTCACCGCCTGCTGATAATACCCCAACTTCAACAGCTCATTGATAACGTGGGCATGTGTCGAGTACAACAAAGGCACTCCATCTTCCTCCGCCCCTCTCAGCACCATCATCGCCCCATCCACTTTCCCAGCCCTACACGCACCCAACACCATCGCATCGTACGTCCTCGTGTCCCCTTTCAATCCTTCCTCTCTCATTCTCATCAGCAAATCGGCCGACGAATTCACATCTCCGGCCAAACAATATGCCGTCAATAAGAAATTATACGCCGTCGTATCAGGCGAGACTCCAGCCTCTTTCATGAGCCCAACGACGTGCCAGGCCTTTTCCATTTCCTTCTTTTTAGTGAGGGCGTTAAGAATTGGGTGAAACGAACAGGCGTTGAGCTCAAAGCCTCTTTGGTGCATTTTGTCGAACACTTTGAGGGCGTCATCTATGAGCTGCAGTTTGCTTAGGCGCGCGATAAAAGAGTCGTAAGCGCTCTTTCGGGTGAACCCTTCGGGAAGTCGAGCAAGGGATTCGAAGAGCTCGTCAAGTAGGGACAGAGAGCTGGGAGTTTTGGTGATGAACCTGAAGGTGTCGTTGCTGTTGAAGCAGCCATCCCTTATGCGCCTGCTGAGGAGGCTGCGGACCCGTGCGAAGTTTCTCGAACGGCCGGCTTCGTTCACCAGTTCGTCGTAGTAGGCGGAGGTGGGTTCTCGTTCGTCGTCGTCGTCGCGGGTAGGTTCTTGTTGGGTTGAAGAAATAGTGAACATGCCAAAGACATGAGTAGAGTTGGGGATTTTCAGTTGGATAACTCTGCGAAGCGATAACATGGATACAGCGTTCAACACAGACAAACCAAGGCCGGGGTAGAGAAGAGAGAGAGACAGAGAGAGGTGGTTTCACCAGCTTCTCGTCGATGGCAGCTCAATTTGGTGAATTCGTTGCCATGGAAATTGATTCGCAGCGTAGAGAGAGAGGGGAAAAAAAAACCATTGATGTCATAAATAAAAGAAGATTATCACTAAAAAATTAGTTTTATTGTTATGTTTCAAAAACTTTT
>JAODPA010012102.1:0-39014 GCA_025585075.1 Nepenthes mirabilis | reverse complement strand
ATTAAGTTTGGGATAAGTAAAATTAAAAAAATTTGATAAATTAGCTAGAGTGCAGCAAATTATAGGGCCGAGCTCGCCGCAAGCTCAAGCCAACAAAGGGCGCCAATTTTAAAAGCTATTGAGCTTGCTGTAGGCTCAAGCCAGTAAAAGGCGCCAATTCCAGTGGCGAGAGCGTCCGATGCACACTCGCCGTAAGCTCGAGCGCCAGTCAACTAATTCGCCCACCGACCTACTATTTTGCAATTTTTAAAGGGAAAAAAGGGGAGAGGGTAGCACGACGAACACGACAGCGAAAGAGAAGGAAGGAAAAAGAGAAAGGGAAAGGTTTCTCCGCCAATTTCAGCCCTACCAAAGAAATGAAATCAGTAAATCGGGTTGAGACAAGTGTACCCTAAACTTCATCTTTCCTTATTGTTGCTTTTTGATATCTCCATTTGGGTATTATTACTCGAATACCCTCCTCCTCTGAAATTTGTTAAGTATAATACATATTTTTTAAATTTCTCATAATTTTATGAATAGATTTCATACTTATGTATAAGTGTTATGATTTATGATCCCGATTTCATTCTTTAACTTACGTTTCGTATTCGATTTGTATCCGGAATATTTCTCCTAAACCCTAGCTTAAAAATGAATTATAAATTTGTTATAAATTTTGAGTTATGAAGTAATATATTATCTGATAAATTATTTAAGCTTATTAAACATATTTATCTGAAATTTGCTAAAAAGTTATACTATAAAAAAAATACTGAGAATTTCAAGATTATCTAAAGGCCTAGTTGTATGAATTTAAAGTGACTTTTGAAGAATGATGAACTAAGGCCTGAATTAAGAATATAAATCAAAATTTTTTAAATTAAGCTAAAATCAGTAAGAAACTGGACCAAGAATTTAATATTCCGCATGTAACATTCTCTGTCATGTCATAAATATTATAGTAAAAATTCAAAGATTATCCTGACCGCGTATAGTAGTGGATAATATTTCTTGACAAGTCTTAGGACTTTACAAAGGTAATCGATGATAACTTCATCCATAGAGTAATATGTTATCTGTCTTTCCTCAGGATGTTACTATGGAGGATAAGAATTTATGATCATCCTACCCTCGAGATGTAAATAAGGAAGAACCCATGATCTTGGATTGTGTGGAGTAATAAGATCTATCCTCAATTATTTACTCCATTAGCTGGTAGGGTCTACTAGCTCGAGTCTCTCAAAAAATAAAAGTTAATCTAAAGAATAAGTAAATTGATTTGATTTAAAATTTTTAGTATATTTTTCTGATTAAGATAAGTGAAAGAAATAACTGAAGAAAAAGATAAAAGAAACAAAAAAATAATATTCTGTATACAAGTTCATCTTTATATATCATTTCATACTTTTGCCTTCTCCATATGTATTTTGATTCCTAATCCCTTCTATATCTTCCTTTCCACTTATATTTGTATTTTTTATAAAAAAAATTACATATTATTATTATTATAATACTTTATTGAACAATTGACTCACTCCTTATTGTTTTGTATACCCTTCCAGATGACACTGTTGAGTTAATGTCTGATAAGAAAGAGTAAAGATAGGAATTAGCTAAGAAAGATTACTGGATCTTGAAGATTTTGACAATTTTGTATGTTAATATATTGTGAATAAAACAAACCAATATTTTGGATGAATATTATGTATTAAAATTGCATGTCATGTCGTATTTATTATAGATTATTGTCATACTTCCGCATACTATTTTATAGATATAGTTATGCTTTCGCAAGTATGATTTTAGAATTCTACAGGTTCCTAAATGACATCTTTATTAAATCCAATATGATAGTTGAGTATTGTATTAGAGCCATGAATGATATGGCATTAATGTTGATCCTGTGTATGTGTTGTCGTTGAATGAATGTGCTTAAAATTTTAAAGTCTATCTGTTGGTATATCTTGCATAGGTTTATTATTCATGTTGTATGAATTACTTTCGCCCATATTTAGGGAAGACTCTATCAAATTTCTTATAGAAATTAATGTGTTTAAATTAATGACATATTAGTTCAATTTGGTTAAGTATGTTTATTGACGAAGGTCATTAATGGATGATGACCCGTTCCATCACAATAAATGTCTTATTATTTTCTTAACAACCTTCCAATGATCCATACTAGGGTTGCTTTGCTATTTTTTGAGTATACCAACTATAAAATTTATATTTGATTTGGTATAAGTCTATGTATATATTAAACTTTTAACAACAAATGTTTAAGGAATGTTCTTCCTTTAATTTTGTTTCTATTCATTTTATGGGTATTTATTAAACTAAATTTGTTATCTTTCTAAAATGGAACAATATTGACTACACAGTTCTTCATCCCAAATCTCTTTAAACTTTTTAATAAACCTTTTTTTGAGATAATTCTAATAATCCATGTAATCTATCTCAAAATATTTTTATTCCCATCACATAAGTTGCCTTATCCATATCTTTTATATTAAAATTTTTAAAGGGATAATTCTTACTCTTATGAAGAACTTAAAATCACTGCTTACAAGTTTTATATTATCAATATATAAAACAAAAAATATAAACTTATTTCCATTAACTTTCAACTATATATACCAATTAATAATATTTTCTGTAAAATCGAACTAAAAATTGGTATCATGAAACCTAATCAAAACTAGAAACCTATTTTGGAATGATAACAGCAAGGTCCTATTTTGGAAGGATAGACGGATAGGAGATAAGGCTCTCATCACCCATGCCCAATGGGATATTCCACATGAAGAGCTAGACATGAAGCTAGCTGATTATATTTTTCCAAATATCCTCCAAAGAACTGGAGCTAAACTGAAGGAAGAATCCCAGATGAAGTCTCGTGAAGCTCCAAGGTGTTCATTTTCCACGGCTATCGCCTGTGATGACACTCTCATCTACTACAACGACTGACCGAGATGGAGGTTGTTGGGCTAAAATCTGGGATGACACTCTCATCCCAGTTTGAAAGCCGCCTTCGTGCTTATCTCTCAGGAAAGGGTGTTTACTAAATTTCGTTTCTCTCAAAAAAAAAAAAAAAAAAAAATTAAACATAGTAAAAATCAAATGATATATTCTGTTAAAACATTTCGGAATCGCATGAAACTTTAAACGGATTGAAAATAAATGAGATGATAATCCCGTTTGCCTGCAACTAACCGCACTCGTTGAATCCTAACTTCTTGTCCAGATTTCTCCATTCTTTTCTCTGAACTCCTTTCCTCCCTTTTCTTCACGGTATTCTATTGTTACAAATTTATGATTTCTTTGCAGCAACACAGAATTCTGCATAAAAATTCTATTCACTCAAAATTCTGCGGTGTATCATATCTTCTAACACAAGTTCTATATTCAGCTTCTGGGTCAACCTTTTGGTTGTATAATTTTGATGATTCTACTCTTGGTACTGGATTCATGTTTAACATTTTATTATCCTAATAAACATTCCACAACTCTGCCTTTCGCATTTCAAACTGATCCTTATTGGGCGAGGCAATTGCTTGCTCTTGGTTCTTGATCGTCTTCCAAGATTTCAACTGCAGAATCTTGAATCTGCTCATGGCTGTCATCCATTCATCCCTTGTTCCACTTCCGTGGGTTGATGTTCCGGAATAAGCATGTCCAGCAGCACAATAGCAGCCAGCACAGCAGAATACCCCATCCCTTGCAACATCGGTATGAAGTAAACGAATGATATACTGAATCCTGATTTACAGAATTGTTCCTCCTGCTTGCTTGTTTCACCGCTATTTTCCCCGCGATTAATTTAGTACGGTACTCAATTCATCACACTAGGCATCAGAGAAGGTTTACATTCATTGGGAATCCAGCCTCTCTTCCCCAAAAATCTGCAGAAATTTTCTTTTTACAAAACACATTTGCCACCACCAGCCCTTCTACCTAGCATGTCATAGAGAAAGAAATCTATTAGGTAGTTGCAACTCAGCTGCAACGCCAAATTCTGCAGACATTTTCGACTGGGAAGGCTGATTCAGCAGAGTTAATGGCCACAAACTTCAGAAACCTGACGCAGTCTTGGCTCACCTTTTTTTTTTTTTGGCGGGAGGGGGAGGGATGCTGTGGTGTCACCAGAGAAGAATCCATCTCAAGCATCAAAAGGGAGCAGTTGTTTTTTTAGTAAGTAATTAAAATATATTAATAAAAATAAAAAAATATAAATCAGATGTTCAATATCCAAATAGATTGGAGATAAACTACGCTAAGGCATACCCCGAGCCGAGAAATACAATAGTCCAATGAGAAAACAAAAAAAGACTCCGGTAGCGATATATTTGCAAAGCTAAACAATGGGAAAACGCCATTCATGCAACGGTAGGAGAACAGACATCATACAGATCAGACGATGCAGTAGAACATGAAGAGAAGCCAACCGCGCGTCGGTAGCAAATCAACTTGATCTAGGAAAGATAATCTTCCCCCAACCAGTCAGTCCTGAAATCCAACTTGTCACATCAATCGGCAAAGAACCAAGGATAGATACGCGTCCGGAGCCGTCACCATGTTAAGGATCTGAACGTCCGCGCCAAAGGGAGTAGCCAACCATACGTCGGCAGGAGAAAATGTAGAAAAACAATGCCCGCATAGTCAAACCGCTCCTTTTTTTTATATAAAGAAGAAAAAGAAGAAAAAAATCCCTAAGTAACCGAACATCACACTGGATGGTCAAGAAATTTTTTTTTTTTTTTGCAGAAGAGAAAGAAAAAGAATAAGAAGAACCATAAATAACCGAAACACACCGAATGGTCAGGGGCTTTTTTTTTAATATAGAGAAAACCCACAGGATCGACGAAACACACCAAACGAAACTGTACCAGAGCCCGCCCCGCCCGAATGACTAATTTTTTTTTTTTTAAGAAGAGACCCAAAAGAACCAGAAGGCACACGGGATGGTCAAAGGATTTTTTTTTTTTTTATGAAGAGAGAAACCAAATCCGAATAAACATACCCTGAGCCAGCTAGTGTAATCCTAGAGATAAAGAGAAAAAACTAACCCGGAGAGGCACTCCAAATGGAGAGGAGGTCCACAAATCCCAAGAAACACTCCAGTCGGACAAGATCAGGGCCAGCCAGCACAAACCCCCCCTTTTTTTCACCAACCCAAAAGCAAATCAAGCAAAAAGCACACTATCAGCACCAACTCCAATATCCGCTAAGGCCATACGCCAGCCAAAGTAAACCATTCCTATGCCAGGCCATCCCTGAACCCCAGCGAGCCAAGGCTTAAAGGGTAAGGTTCTATCGGCCCTTAATGTGCTTGTAATCTTGATTGCGCCTAGGGATCAATGTTTCTAATTTATGGCACACAATATCTGTGTTCTGAATAACCAGCTGGTGCTCAGAAGCCCAATTGGAGTCATTGAAAAGCCTTTGGTTGCGTTCTTTCCAGAGATAGTAAATCGACACTGCCAGTGTTAGACGGAAGGATAGCCCTTTAGAGTTAAACCTTTTCATCTTTTGGCAGCCCACTGAATATTCGAATGCAAGTCAGTATATGGCCATGATATGCCCACTCTCTGGCACATCTTTTTCCAGACGCCGGTAAAAACACAATTGAAAAAGAGGTGATCAGGATTTTCCACCTTAGCTTGACAATTAGTGCATTTATCCGAAATATTAGTCCATCTGCTAACCCGATCAAGCGTACTAAGCCGACATCGGATGCAAAGCCAAAAGATAAAAGCATGGGAAGGAATATGGTAAGGACCCCAAATTAGCGAGGCCCACACCACTTTTTCTTTTGGGGCACGATAAAGATCATACGCAGAGCGGATCGAGAAATGATCGTCCCTAGAAAGACTCCAACTAATAGAGTCTTGCTCATCCTAATGGGGCTGGTAATTAGGCATTTTTTCAAGAATGTGCCTTACATCCTCATCTTTGTCATTCGGCCATCTCCACGTCCCATTCCTAATAATTTCCTGGACCTTTGTAACAATGGGGATACCCGTGACCAGACGCACTCGATTCCTACAATTGTCGCACAGAGGTCCCAAAGGATGCCAATTATCTAGGCAAATATGTGTCTGAGATTCATTTCCAATAATGTATTTGATATGGCGGTGCATATCAGAACGAAGCTTCATAATATTCTTCCACGCCCAAGGTGCTGAACTTGAAACTTTAACGGTCCAAATACAGCGATTCTTTAATCTATAGTTCCGAATCCAGGTCGCCCAGATGGAGTCATCCTTGCTATTAAGAAGCCTCTAAAAAAGCCGGCTGATTAGAGTTTTATTACCTGCAAGTAGGTTTTTAATCCCAATGCCTCCTTCATCCTTCGGGCAACACACATCAGCCCAGGCCACTTTAGCTGAGTTTTTACCTCCCGAGCACCCATGCCAAAGAAATTTTCAAAGGAGACTCTATTTTTCGAAGTAGACTTTTGGGGAGAAGGAAGAGGGACGCCCAGTACAAGTGAATGGAAGACAAAATAGAGGTTAAGAGCTGAAGGCGACCTCCAAATGAGAGCCATTTGTTTTTCCATGAGGCAATCCTATTCTTGATTCGTTCAAAGAGGGGTTGACAATCCTTGATTGTGAGCCGCATGGTTAAGAGAGGCACTCCCAAGTATCTAACAGGGAGATGACCTCTTTTAAACCCAAGAATGGTGGTGATTTCATCAGAAAGGCGGTTATTTTCCGTACAAACAAAAACTTTGCTCTTTTCTTTATTCGCCTGAAGACCAGATAGAAGTTGAAATTCCTTAAGGCAGTCATTTAATATTCGGGTAGATTTCCAATCCACCTTAGAAAAGAGTAGATCATCTGCAAAAATAAACATGATTATGCTTGTATCCTTGCATTTCCAATGGTATTGAAAAGATGGACATCATCGGGCTTTAACTTCTATAATACCATTTAAAACTTCCATGACTAGAACAAAAAGATAAGGCGAAAGGGAGTCGCCCTGTCGAAGGCCTTTGGCACCTTTGAAGAAGCCAACCGATTCATCATTGATGTTTATCGAGTACGACAGTGTAGTTATATACTGCACAATCCACATGATCATTTTGGGAGGGAAACCCATAATATGAAGGCTAGCAATAATAAAGTCCCAGTGAATAGAGTCATAAGCCTTCATTAGGTTAACTTTCATAGCTCATCTAGGTTCACCCTTACCCACATGGTATCGGTGAAGCAGCTCTTGAGCAAGGAGGATGTTATCACTAATATGTCGGCCAGCAACAAAGACAATTTGGCTTTTATCGATCGGGTAAGGAAGAGTACCTCTAACTCTGTTGGCAAGAATCTTGAATATAATCTTATATATTACATTATAGCAAGCAATTGGCCTATAGTTAGCTACCTTGGCAGGTGACTTGACCTTTGGAATAAGGTTAATAAAAGTGGTATTTACCTGCTTTAACATCTTCCCGTTTGAAAAGAAATCTTGGACTGCCTCTACCACCAAAGGGCCTATAATGGGCCAGGATTCCTTATAAAATTTTGAAGAGAATCCATCAGGCCCAGGAGCTTTAGAATCTCCAATGGACAAAAGGGCCTTATAAATCTCTTCCTCATTCACCGGACGACACAGATCCTCTTGAGCGGACATCGTAAGAGTATGATGTATAAACGGACGGGCCCGCTCCGAAACCGCAATAGAATTGGCTCTACTCGTCCCCAGCAGGCTCTGGAAATGATTCACAATCAGCTGTTGAACCTCTTCCATGCTTTGGGTGCGTCAATTTTTGTAAGGGAAAGGATTCTATTGCGGTTAGTTTTTTGGGAGATTGAATGGAAGAAAAATTTAGAGCATTGATCCCCATCCTTTATCCAGTGAAGTTTGGCCTTTTGGTGTAACAGCTCCGATTCCTTCACCAAGGCTCTAATGTAATTGGTCTTAAATAATCGCTCAGCTTCACTGATAGAGACGCTACTTGGTTGGGTGGGGTGTAGCTTTTGAAATTCCTCTAGATCATGACGCGCTCGGGCTACTTCCTCAAACACACTCCCTTCCTCAGAACTGAGGTCTTTGAGGAGCCTTTTAATACATTTGAGCTTATACATGAGTCTGAACATGGGAAATCCCTTACAATTCAAACACCAAGCTTTACGAACCGTTGGGTGGAATCTAAGGTGTGAGGTGAGAAAGTTGTTGAATCGAAACATACCTTTCCGATGAGAAGGTGTGTTTGTTGGTATTAGAATCAAAAGGGAGCAGTGGTTTAACCCGAGCATCAAGGGGTGCTCCGGACAAAAGGTGGCATTCATCCAAGCAATGACGAAGAAGTACAGAGATTTCGAACAGCTTTTTAGGTCATTCTTCCACTTCCTGTTTCCCAAAATTGACTTTCCATACTTCAAATGAGAACTATTCTAACAAGCTGGATTAGGAAGTTGTCTAAAGCTCAAAAGATGGAACTAGTGGCATGTTTTTGATGGAAGAGCGCAAATCTGTTTCCAAGGCCATGCTATGAAACAAGGGTCTCTTTCTTGGGAAATCTTTCAATGGAATGTGCAAAAAGTTCGCAGATAGAGCATTAAGTCCTGTAGTGGAGGAGTTTGACAAGCTACAACAGAATTTCCATAGCAGGAGAAAAAGAAAGATTTGGACAGCACAAGTCGTCAATGTTAAGCATCAACTCCAGCTTAACTGATTCATACTTTATGTCAACCTTTATTAGCGGCCTGAAACAGGAATTCAAACCAATGATTAAGGTCTTCCAAATACCTTCCCATTCTCAAGTATTTGAGTAATGCCAAAATTCACAATGAAAGAAAACTCTCCCAACAACATAAATGATTATCTACCCGTCTGCAACAACAATTACATTCCTCTTAATAAACCAGTAACTTTTACTACCCAACAGAAATACGAAGTTTCAACAACCAGCCTCTCTGCACCTCTAAATTCCAATCTGACAATCAACCAACCAAGAACTCTAGGTCACTGCTACAAATGTGCAGAAAAATTCACACCTGATCATGAGTGTCGGGAAAATCAATTGAATGCTATCACTACTGGATACTCCACTCACAAGATTGTTTGGGAAGATGGCACAAACTCCTTCATTCCATCCTTGCAGACAAGCATGCTTTCACCCGGGTGTGATTGTCATGAAATAAGAATGTCCAACAGCACAAAAGCAGCCAGCACGACAGAATACCTTAGCAAAAAGAGGCTGCATTATCAATACAGCAAAGTAACCTGTTACAACACCACCAATACATTGATAAAGTAGTTTGCTTAATTATTAGGAAGTTATAGGAGCTTCTCTCTGTGAACAGAGTAAAAGTAATCAAGCTGTTATATTTGTTATATCAAATTGTTGAGTCAAATATATAACACAGCATTCCTTAAAAAATTATTATGGTTTGAATTAACGAAATACTGGATTATTTTCTCTTTTCAGCTATGAAACAAAAAAAAAAAAAAAAATACCGAATTCTAATTTTCAGAATTGTAACTCTTGTTTTCTTGCTTCTCTTATCTATTTTCTTGTGATTAATTTAGCATTGGGCTAATTTCATCACAAATAAGTGATTTAAAACCTTTCCAGCAAGTGCTTCTTCCCCTTCTGGCTGTTCACAGAAGAAGGAAATAAGCAACCTGACATTCATGAATAGATGCAACAGCATCCGCAGAAAATGAGTAGCATGCATGTTGCATTCAATAAAGTACAACATCAAAAATTGTAAAAATTGAGTAGGACAATTAATTTTTACAACTTCATCCCGAATCAAGCCAAGCAAACTTGGCAAATACCCTGAATTTCTCCTAAGTCCTAACCTTGAGCAGCATAAAGAGAACTACAAATAACCCATAAAACACAAGTTCGGGAAACAATATGTTCCCATGAATGTTTTCAGCCAGACTTCTTCTCTATCAATCCTCCCAAGCAAATGGCAGAATGTTCATCCAAATATGACCAGAAGCATAGTCATTCTTCTCAACACAAACCAAGTAAGTTTTCCCGCAAAAACTGATGCCAAGTAACCTGACAGAACCAACAATGAGCAGAAGCTCGTCTCTTCAAACAAAGCAGCCCGCACAATGGTTCAAGGACATAACATCATCAATGTAGCTAATTGGTGCCAATCATTAGTTCCAAGTCGGAAACTCATGAAGCAAATACAACTACTAATCACCTCTCTCCATGTTTCTGAAGTTTTGTCCATTATCATCTTCTACAACAGTCACTTCCAAGATCAAAGGTGCAATATTCATCAACAAAAGTAATCCTCTCAAGAACAGAGTAGCTACTTCAACACCCTCTACAAGTCACTTCTACCCACAAGAAAATTCAGACGCACCGCTGAAAATATATGTTGGATTTTATGAATATAGATAGAAGAGTAGTTAGTAGCTACCTATGCAATTAAACTACTCACACAATGAACTAATCACACCAAATAAGAGGCTACTCTGGAGAATGCCAGCTTCATAGCACAACAATTTTCTGATTTCTATACTTGAGGGTGAGGATATTTTCACCGAAGGGGCATTGTTATAAAACAGTACCATATGCCAGCAATAGCCAGGCATTCAAGGCACAAGCAGTGGGCATCAGGCTATCAAAACCACCAAGCATCCAGCCAAGCACAACACAACCAACGGAGGAAAGCAAACCAGTCTACAGAAGCTGTTATAACCAGTGAATACCCCAAATTGTCCTAAACTGACGGTGATTGTGAGTAATATCTAGTCCTTAAATCACATACTCCCGTGATAAGTAGTTACTCCCTAGGGTATTGTCACCGCTTAAAAACGATAGTCTAATATGCAATTCTTTCACATCATAGTCTGAAAATATCAACTATAGACAACCTTTCATGCAAATTATTGAGACTGCTATGAGGGAAATATCAAAAATATTTTAACATTTTTTACTTATATTCTTAACTCTTGTCTTTTTCAACTTATTCTCAATTGTGACTTTAAGTACCAATTTTCTATTATTAACTCTTCAATGTAAGCTTTTGCAATTAATGTTTATAATATTACATGCATACTTCTGTAATACTCAAATGTATTCAATTTGACATATTTTGTTTTTTTACAAAGAATAAAATTAACACTAGAAATAAAAGTTGAAATATAAATGGANTGTGTGTGTGTGTGTGTGTGTGTGTGTTCATGTATATATATCTGTATATATATCTATATATGTACATGTACATATGTATGTGCATATATCTATGTACATATATATGTACAGATATATATATGTGACTGTTATTTTAAGCTTTACAAGGAATGAATTTTCTTCATACCAATTCAACTTTGCTAAGAATTATACAACTGTTATGTAGAAGAATGAATTTTTCGGCATGGAAAGATCGGAAAAAAAAAGAATCACTAGAAAAGTGCATGAAGAAGACATAGCTGTTGGCGCAAGAATACGGAAGCTACGGTGACCGAGCGGACACAACGCTCGGACAGCAACACAGAGCAGAGCTCTCGGACGGACAAGAAAGGTAGAGATAGAAAATGAGAGAGAGAGAACACACGAATTTAACGTGGAAAATCCTTCCTTCAGTAAGGAAAAAATCACGAAAGAATGCACTATAAAAGAATTGTTTACAAGTGTTAGCTACACAAGTTCAAACGAAAGAAAACAATCTCAAGTGTACAACTTCTCTCTCTCACTAAGGTGTTTCTCACTCTAACAAGAGTTGCCCACAACTCTCTTCAAGGCTTTCTCAAGGCTGCTCACAAAGGCACAGCTCTGCTCACCAAACTCCCACACCTTGCATTGAATGATCTTTCCCACATATATATAAAAATATATATAAACAGCCTAGGGAAGCTAGCCGGCCACCCTAGCATTAGGGTGGCAGGGCATGCCGCCTGCAAGGCGCACGCCTGGCAGGTCTACAGAACCTTGGAAGTTGTAGCCGCCACCAACTTTCAATTAGATTGCGAGATTAGCCTATCCGCATTAATTGCCGCCACAGATCATTAATGAAAGAACAAGTCAATGCCCGCATGGCTATAGTCCTCGTCCATATCTGCCACTCGGACATGACGCCATTCATGTGTCCTCGTCTAGCTTCTCCAATAGAGTCCGCGGACACAGTGCCACTCGGGAGTGACCCCTACAAACTTCCCCTCACGACCGAGTGGAGTTAGTTAAACAGGCAATGTCACAACAAGCTTCCAACTTTCCTTTTGGCAAAACCTTGGTCATCATGTCTGACCCATTTTCGTCCGAGCGGACCTTTCCAATTAATAGTTGCCCATCATCAAAAACATCTCTCACCCAATGATATCGCACGTCAATGTGCTTTGACCTTGAATAAAATGAGGAGTTTTTACATAAATGAATGGCACTTTGACTATCACAAAAGACCTCATACGTTTCTTGCCTTAGACCCAATTCTTGGACGAACCTCTTCATCCAAAGCATTTCTTTACAGGTCTCGGTCACGGCAATAAATTCTACTTTTGTAGTCGAGAGAGCGACACACTTCTGTAACTTGGACTGCCAGGAGACCGCCCCTTCTGCAAACTTCACCAAGTATCCGGACGTTGATTTCCGAGAATCAACGTCCCCGGCCATGTCTGCGTCCGTGTATGCAATCAGCTGAGGCGTCTCTTCTCCAAATATCAAACCCACCTTGGAGGTCCCGCATAGGTATCTGAAAATCCATTTTACCGTAGACCAATGCTCCATCCCTGGATTTGAGAGAAATCTGTTCACAAGGCTAACCACATGAGCAATATCCGGCCGCGTACACACAGCCGCGTACATCAGGCTGCCAACGGCCGAGGAGTAAGGAATTTTACTCATACGCACCTTCTCAGTGTCCGAGGACGGACACTGCTGTTTGCTCAGCCTGAAGTGGTTGGCCAAGGGGGTACTGACAGGCTTGGAGGTTTCCATGTTAAACCGCTGAAGCACCTTTTCAACATAGTCTTGACAGCCGGAGCTTCTTGTCCCCTCGGTCGCGAAAGATTCTAATCCCCATAATCTGCTTCGCCGGACCGAGGTCTTTTATGGCAAAAGACTGTCCCAATTGCACCTTTAGCTCTTGAATCCGAGCACTATTCTGTCCGACAACCAGCATATCATCCACATAAAGGAGGATGACGAATTCATTTTTCGAGAACCTCTGAACAAAGACACAGTGGTCAGAAGTAGTCTTATGGTAACCGCGTCTGACCATGACAGACTCAAACTTCCGGTACCACTGCCTTGGAGCTTGCTTCAAACCGTACAAGCTCTTCTTCAAACGACAGACCAGTCCTTCCTTCCCCTTTGCTGTGAATCATTCAGGTTGCTCCATGTAGATCTCTTCCTCCAGATCACCATGAAGGAAGGCTGTCCGGACATCCAGTTGCTCGACCTCTAAGTCCAAAGCCGCTGCCAGTCCGAGTACCACACGGACCGAGGACAATTTCACAGCTGGGGCGAAAATCTCATCAAAGTCAACACCCTTTCGTTGACCAAAGCCTTTCACCACAAGCCGTGCCTTGTATCTTGGCTTGCTGGTGTCCTCGGTCTCCTTCAGCCGGAAGACCCATTTATTCTTCAGGGCCTTCTTCCCCTTTGGCAATTTAGCCAGTTCAAAAGTATGATTTTCATAAAGAGAGGCCATTTCTTCCTTCATGGCCTCAAACCATTCATCCTTTTGAGCGCTACTCATGGCCTCATTAAAATCTTCTGGTTCTCCAGCATCAGTGAGGAGAACAAACTCACTTGCTGGAAGGCGGACAGACGGACGTCTTTCCCTGGACGACCGTCTCACAGGGGCTCCCTCGGCCTGTGGAGGGGCCAAATCTTCAACAAGATCCTGAGACGTAGGAACCGTCTCACCTTGGTTGCCTGCCACATCCGAACCGCCGACATCGGACTCAGAAGGCACTGGATGGACAACATCAGTATCAACTCTGTCCGTCCGGGAAGTAGTGGGAAGAGACTTCTGCTCCTTCCCAATGTCCTCGATGGTCTCGTCCTCAACAAAGACCACGTCGCGGGACCGAACCAGCTTCTTTTTCTTTGGGTCATAGAACCTATACCCAAATTCGTCCTCGCCATAGTCCAAAAAGACACATTGCATTGTCTTTGGCTCCAGCTTAGTCCTCTCATCTCTCAGAACATGAACAAAGGCTTTGCAGCCGAAAGTCCGAAGATGGCTGTACACTGGTTCCTTTCCGGTCCAAATTTGTTCTGGAACTTCCCCGTCCAGAGGCTTACTGGGTGACCGGTTGATCACATGGGCGGCCGTCCTCAGCGCTTCTGCCCAAAATGATCCCAGTAGCGTGGCCTCGGATAACATGCACCTGACCCTTTCCATCAGGGTACGATTCATCCTTTCTGCCACACCATTCAACTGTGGCGTCTTGGGTGGAGTTTTCTAATGTCTGATGTCGTGAGCTCTACAGTAGGCATCAAACGTCCCAATATACACTGCCGTTATCACTCCGAACGGCCTTTAGCCTCCTCCCGGTCTCTCGCTCAACGAGGACATGGAATTGCTCAATGGTTCCCGCAACCTGATCTTTAGTCTTCAAAGGGAACACCCATAGCTTCATCGAGCAATCGTCAATGAATGAGACAAAATTTTGTACTCCCCCAAATGACCTCTCCGGGAGGGGCCCACACACATCAGTGTGGATGAGCTCCAAAACCTCGGACCTCCTGGAAGATATATCTCCTTGAAAAGAGACTCTGCGCTGCTTCCCTGCCATGCAGTGAGGGCAAGTCCTTAGCCTGTCTCCATCCATCTCCCGGATGAGACCCTTTTTGCCAGAAGAACCATGCCTCGCTCACTCATGTGTCCAAGCCTCTTGTGCCACAGGTCCAAGGACTCCATACTTCTTGTGGCATTCACCTCAGCCACCTCAGCCTGGGCTTTCAATAGATAAAGGCCTGACGCCTTTACTCTTCGGGCAATAATCATGGAGCCCTTTGTCATTTTGATGCTGCCGTCACAAAAGACACTGCAGTAGCCTTCATCATCCAACCGTCCTGCTGAGATGATATTTATCCGAATATCGGGGACGTGTCGGACGTCCCTCAAAAATAGTCGGGCTCCAGTGTTTGTCAGCAAGGAGATGTCACCACGTCCAATGAACTCAGACGTCTCCATATTACCCATCCTTAACACTCATGGGGCACAGGGAGTGTAAGTGGAGAACAGCTCCCTTCTGGAGGTAACATGGATTGAAGCGCCAAAATCCACTACCCAGTCCGAGGCCTGCTCAGCCACGGTCATTGAGTCCTCAGACTCACAGGCCAAAAGGAGATCTTCTCCAGTCACGACTGAGACCGAGGACTCTTCCTTGCCACGTCTCTTCTCGCCCCGCTGCTTGTCAGCGTTTTCACACTTCCACTTATAGCAGAATTTCTTGATGTGGCCTTTCTTGCCACAATGGTGGCACTCCTTATCTTGATACCGAGAACGTGACTTGCTCCGACCTTTATCTTCAGACTTTAGGCCACATCCTCGGCTCCTTCCCCTGCACTCGGTAACAAGGACCTCGGAGTGTTGAGAGGTGGACGTGCCTTGAGAACGCCGTCGCACTTCTTCGTTCAGCACAGCTCCTTTGGCCATTTCTAAAGTCACCACACCATTTGGAGCTGTATTGGCAATGGTAATCCTCATAATCTCCCATGAGTCTAGGAGGGTTGCTAGCAACCAGAGTCCGAGGACCTCATCCTCGAACTTGATCCCCACGCCATTCAGCCGGTCCACGCAGCCCTGAAACTCATTCAAGTGATCGGCGACAGATGACCCGTCCTTGTACAGGACTTGCATCAGCCTCATCAAGTGATAAATTTTGTTATTTCCGGATTTGGAGGCAAAGAGCTTTTCCAGCTTCTCCCAGAGAGTCTTGGCATTCGTTTCTCTGCGAACGTGATTGTACACGTCGTCCACGAACTGCCGAATGAAGCCACGCACTTGCTTGTGCTCCAATGTCCACTGCTCGTCCGTTTTTGCCGCCGGCTTTTCTTTGGCAAAAACGGGATCATGCATGTACTTTACGAAAAGCAAGTCGCAGCCCTGAAACTCATTCAAGTGATCGGCGACAGATGACCCGTCCTTGTACAGGACTTGCATCGGCCTCATCAAGTGATAAATTTTGTTATTTCCGGATTTGGAGGCAAAGAGCTTTTCCAGCTTCTCCCAGAGAGTCTTGGCATTCGTTTCTCTGCGAACGTGATTGTACACGTTGTCGTCCACGAACTGCCGAATGAAGCCACACACTTGCTTGTGCTCCAATGTCCACTGCTCGTCCGTTTTTGCCGCCAGCTTTTCTTTGGCAGAAACGGGATTATGCATGTACTTTACGAAAAGCAAGTCTGACATCTTGCTTTGCCAAGTGTCAAAGTTCGAACCGTTCAAGCAAATCATTTTGCTTCCAGGCTCCATCGCAGCTAGCAACAAGATCACTGTTCAAAGAACCAAGATCTCTGATACCAATTGTTGGCGCAAGAATACGGAAGCTACGGTGACCGAGCGGACACAACGCTCGGACAGTAACACAGAGCAGAGCTCTCAGACGAACAAGAAAGGTAGAGATAGAAAATGAGAGAGAGAGAACACACGAATTTAACGTGGAAAACCCTTCCTTCAGCAAGGAAAAAACCACGAAAGAATGCACTATAAAAGAATTGTTTACAAGTGTTAGCTACACAAGCTCAAACGAAAGAAGACAATCTCAAGTATACAACTTCTCTCTCTCACTAAGTTGTTTCTCACTCTAACAAGAGTTGCCCACAGCTCTCTTCAAGGCTTTCTCAAGGCTGCTCACAAAGGCACAGCTCTGCTCACCAAACACCCACACCTTGCATTGAATGATCTCTCCCACATATATATATAAATATATATTAACAGCCTAGGGAGGCTAGCCGGCTACCCTAGCAGTAGGGTGGCAGGACATGCCACCTGCAAGGCGCACGCCTGGCAGGTCTGCAGAACCTTGGAAGTTGTAACTGCAACCAACTTCCAATCAGGTTGCGACATTAGCCTGTCCGCATTAATTGCCGCCACAGATCATTAATGAGAGAACAAGTCAACGCCCGCATGGCTATAGTCCTCGTCCATGTCTGCCACTCGGACATGAAGCCATTCATGTGTCCTCGTCTAGCTTCTCCAATAGAGTCCGCAGACACAGTGCCACTCGGGAGTGACCCCTACAATAGCACTACCATGAATCAGTATAACGACATTGGTCAAATAGTATTATCAGCTGCTGCAGTAATAATATCGAAATCAGACACCCGACTTGCAAATAAATCTCAGGTCCACGTAAAAACTAGCTGTTATGAATAGTTATTTAAGATTAAAAAAGTAATTCAAAAATTAACAAAACACGTGTATGGGCCTCTAAAAACAATTTTATCAAACAGCAAGAATAATTTTAACACACATCACTATTTGAATCAGTAGTTTTAATAATATTATACATATGATAACCGAAAATGTGTAACAAAAATCTATAATTTCAATGCATAAAGTTAAGTTTTACATTCCAAAGTCGTTTTGAAAGCTACATTGGATTTCAACCTCCCTTCAAAAAAGATAATCAAATCATGGTTTTGGCCAAAATATAACAGATTTGTGTTACAAACACTGGATGCAACCTAATCAAGCCAAAAAAAAAAAAAAACAAAATAGATAATGAAAAGTTTTGAGCTAAATATTGGCCAATATTTCCCTATATTTTCTCATACAACTAAATATCTAGAGACAATATACCATATCAAGAAGTATCAATATTATTTGGGTAAAGGGTAGTATTATAATTATACCCATATGATTCTATAAAAATGAGAGTTTAGTGCTCATTGAGCACTAAGATTTCTCCTTTATTTCTCTCCCTTCTCTATACATGACATGGCATCAAAGCTAGGGCTTTAAAAACCCTAGCCACACCGGTGCCACCATGCCACCACCACTCACCATCGCAGCTCAAAGAAAAACAAAACCCCTTAGACCCAAAGTGAGCATCATACCACTAGACCAAGCACCTTCACTGCTGAGAAAACCCAAGCAGAGAAAAACTGCAGCCCAACCACTGCTGTCATTGCTGCACCATCACCACCCTCCACTGTCCAGGTATACATAGCCTTGGCAGCACATACCCATATCTTTGGCCCCAAATCTCCTAAAAACCTTGGAAGCACCGTGGCCCCATATCTCCTCAATCTTATTTTTCTACATCTATAACAAACCATGTTTTTATTCATGGTTTGGCGAGTGGACAATCTCTGATCATGTGTCCAGGCTGGCCACAGTTATAACAAACCCCCAACTTCTTATAGCAAGGCTTCCCTTCATGTGATCTTCCGCAATAATCACATGCATTATTAGCTGGAGTTCGAGAAATCTGTACAGATCGGTTTTGCTCCCCACTGGATCTCGATGGTCTAGCTTTCTTAGAAGGGCCTCCACTAACACTGGCCCTTAAAGTCTGATCAAACGTCCTTTGTCTGAGTAATGCTCCTCTCACCAGCTCCTTCTCATAAATAACAGCCTTCTCGAGCACCTCTTCGTAAGTGGCCAACGTCAAAATTGAGAGATGCCTCCGAATATCATCCCTTAATCCCTGAAAGAATCTCCTAGCTTTTCGCTCCTGGTCTTCCATCATATAAGGAGTATAGCGAGATAACTCTGTAAACTTTGCATCGTACTCCGCCACAGAACGAGTACCCTGCCTTAGGCGTAGGAATTCATCCTCCTCTCCACGAAGATTAGCAGGGAAATATTTCTCCAGAAACGCTGCTTCAAACATTTCCCAACTAATATCCTGGTCTGGTACATTGAAAATCCTCTTCTGCATTTCCCACCAGCGATGGGCCTCACCTGCCAACTTATGGGTGGCATAAAGAACCATATCTCCAGCTGGACATTTAATTACCGCAAACACCTTCTTCAGTCTTTGGATCCAAGTGTCTGCCTTCAATGGGTCGGGTTCTCCTAGGATTTCAGGAACTCGCTCGTTGGTAAAACGATCATAGACCGACCTCTCATGATGAGCCGGAACAGGGGTGGTTACTGGAGTTGGTGGAGTTGGTGGAGCTAAAGCTTCTATGACTTCAGCCATTCAGTCTAGCAGGTTCAAATATCTTGCCTCCCTATCCGGAGTGTTGTTAGTCCGTCCAGTTCGCCTTCCTCTGTTAGACATGGCTTCAATGACGATTTTAATGTCTGCAAGAACATTTTTGTTAGTCGAATAGTTCTAAAGATAGCTATCCGTCCAAAGCATAAAACTAACCACCTCTTCTTGCCCTAACTGATCATGCCCTAAGTTTCCATGGTGATTATGGTCTTAAGCATCTCAGTTTTTTCTCTGATACCAACTGTGACGAACCGGCTTTTAATCCACCACATAAAGCCTCCGTCAAGACTAAATTCCTTAATGATCAATAATTAGGTGGACATAAAAATTTATTTCTTTTCTTATTTCAAACCTGAGATGCATACTAGAAATTATAATTTCATTTATCCAAAAACAATCATGGAAACATGCTAACATTCATAGGCTCATAACAGCGGAACAATAATACATGTATCCTCAAAACATCAAAAGATAACATAATTAAATCTCTTCAAAAGTCTGCTCCGGCCCGCTAAGCCACTTAGCTACACCATAAAGATTCTACTCAACTTCGTCCTCCATGCGCCTTTCGTCATCTGAAAATAACAAGAATGAGCTACAAGCCCAGCAAGATACTCACATGCAGAAAACAGATAACATAACATATACATATAAGCGAATATAATTTAGCATACGAAAATCATCATGTCCTTTAGTTCAGAATTTTCTTAGTCTTTTTTTTTTCTTCTTGACTTGTCTACTGAAAACTCATAAAAATCATTGAGAATTATTATCATCTTTAGGGACCGGACGGGAGCGGACAACATCGATGACGGGTTGTGTGTAACCCCACAACCTAAAGCCGTATCCCTCATTATGCTCCCCGGGGCGGGAGGTAATACCTTTAACCCGACATACGGGGCCGTAGTCCATAGTTCTTATGCCACCAGAAAGTCCCCTCTCGTGGCCCAGGAGGCAATCCTCGAGTGTCACTCCAATATCCATCATCCATCTTTAACAGCAAGTTTAATGGAAACTCGATTCTTGGTTCATGTTCTTTAATGGCCATTTATCATAATTCAAAAGTCGTAGAGTTCCACTTGCTATCCATATTACATGCATTTTTCCATATTCATATATACATAGGCCGGAGTTCTTTTTCATACAGAGGGCCGGAGTTCCTGTGAGCCGAAGCACTTTTACAAAGCCGAAATTCTTTTACATATTCTTTTACATAAAAAGCCGGACTTCCAAAATCCGTAGTTCATTTCAAAAGCCGGAGTTCTTGGATCTTGAGTTGTTATCAAAAGACGGAGTAAAAAGTCGGGGTAAAAAGCATAAGTTTTCTTTTTCTATAATTGGCCGGAGTTCTTTTTCAAACAGAACGGAGTGCTTTTCTTTTCAAAAATCCGGAGTGCTTTCTTTTTAAAATCCGGAGGGCTTTTCTTTTTAAAAAAAACCGGAGTGCTTTTCTGTTCAAAAAATCCGGAGTGTTTTTCTGTTCAAAAAATCCGGAGTGCTTTTCTGTTTAAAATCCGGAGTGCTTTTCTGTTCAAAATCCGGAGTGCTTTTCTTTTTAAAATCCGGAGTGCTTTTCTATTTAAAAATCCAGAGTTCATTTTCTTTCAATTTCCGAACCTCTAAAATCCGGAGTGACTTTTCTTTCAAAAATCCGGAGCTCTAAGACTGGAGTGACTTTTCTTAAAATCCGGAGTGCCAAAACCTGAGTGTCTTTTCTTTAAAATTCGGAGTGCTAAAAACCGGAGTGTCTTTTCTTTAAAATCCGGAGTGCTTTTTAAAGACGGAGTGCTTCTTAAAGACGTAAGGGCCGGAGTTCCTTTTCTTCAAAACCGGAGTACTTTTTAAAAGAGGACAGAGTACTTTGTTCATAAATGACCGGAGTTCTTTTCTTTAAACGGACGAAATTCTTATAAAAATGCCGGAGCTCTTTCTCTTAAAACCAGAGATCTTTTCGACAGAAATCAGAATTCATTTACAGGAGTTCTTGTTCCGTCTAAGGCCGAAGTTCTTTACCTTAAACATGCATGTATCGTAGTTAATTGACAATAATCATGTTTCCAAGCAGAATAAAACCGAACATTATAAATAACAGGGCTTCCTTTTTAAACATGCGATTACGAACAATTCAAACAGTACGTGCAGAAACATAAGTTGATCAATATATCAGATAAAGGAACAGAATAAACTTTATACATTCTAAACATACTTTCATAAGAATATCATGCATAATCATAGACTTTAAAAACAGGGGGGGTATCTTGCCTGGATTCCTTTTCTTTGCCTTGAACTGTTCGGTCTTTCTTTACTTAGAACTTCTACTGGGTGCATTTTTCTGATATTCTTATTCCTTATTTATAGTCCGAGATTTTGGTGGCCGTCATTTATGGCTCTTCATTTTCCAAAGGATGATATTTATAATTTTACATTTTTAAAAAGTTACGAAATTAGCAGATTATTTATGGCCGTGCATTCCCAAAGCCCTGAGTCATTAATTTTCCCTTGACCGGTTGAGTCTTTCTATTATTACTCCGGCTCCTTCATCAACATTAACTTCGGCTTTCTTCTCCCAAAATCTTACTTCGGCCTCACACAAATCACTCCGGCCTTCAAGGCCACTTCGGCCTTACTTCACACAATTCTACTTCGGCCTTACTTCACACAATTCTACTTCGGCCTTACTTCACACAATTCTACTTCGGCCTTACATGGCTGTAGTTGATTTTCAACAAGGAAATCCGGACTTCTTTTCATCCCGAAAATCCGGACTCGTTTTTCATCAATAGAAATCCGAACTTCTTTTCATCACGAAAATCCGGAGTAGATTTTCATCAATTAAATCCGGACGGGATTTTCATTAAGGAAATCTGGACTGGATTTTCATTAATGAAATCCGGACTGGATTAAGGAAATCCGGACTGGATTTTCATTAAGGAATTCCGGAGTGAATTTTCATTAAGGAATTCCGGAGTGGATTTAAGGAATATTCCGGACTAGATTTTTATTAAGGAAGTCCGGACTTCTTTTATCAAGAAACATTCCGGACTTCTTTTCATCAAGTAAGGCCGAACTTGATTTCATCTTCACGCCAAGTTATTTTCTTATTACTTTTTCCGGTCAACCGGCGTTGACCGGATTCAATGACCGGAATTTTTGATGTTTTAAATCTGGGTCGTTACAGATAGCAAGTTATGGAATCGTATTGATCCACAATTGTTAAGTTTGTTATTGCAATCTATTGACAATGAATTACATGATCTATTCCAAATTTGTCGATCATATCAATCTGTTTGGTCAACTGTCCAAGATATGTATAACGGTAATGTCACTCGCCTTTATAATGTAGTTAATGTATTCAGTCGATTATAATTAGATGACCGTGGCTTGACGAGACTGTTTGGACAGATTAGGCATTTGACAATTGAATTTAATGAGATCTTTCTATTGGGCACAAACATCTGCACCTTATAGACACAACGTGAGTAATTATTTATTATTTATTTGAGCCCTTCCTTTCGAGTGTGAGCCCATTTGTGTCCAGATCTTGCACAGTCCCATGCTTCCTACCCTAACCGAAGCATTCTCTAGGATTGTGGGGAAGTCCCCGGTCTAATGCAATTCCATCTCCAATCAACCAATAAAATTGACTCTTTGACAAGACGTGGTAGATCCCATGGTGTTGGAGGGCAATTTAGGATAAAAAAAGTTCTCCCAGAACTTAGAGTGGATTGTTCTTCACCAATAAAATTGATGTGTGACAATTAAGCCACCTTGCATATCGCCTCAAGCTTTGTATTTCATAAACGGATGAAGCATATCGAGATCGATTGTCATTTTGTACTAAAAAAACTGTTAATAAAGAAAATAAATACCTCCTATATTAGTTCAAATGACCAAATTTCTGATTTATTTACTAAATCTTTAAGGGGTCAGAGTTGAATATATCTACAACAAGCTCGACACATATATATGCACCAAAGTGTTGATTGGGTAAAGGGTAGCATTGTAATTATACCTGACTTGTATTTAAAATCTTGGGTTGTGATAACCTCTAAGCCACCTCTCTGCCGGAGGCACCCGAATTCTTAATCTCCTATTATATGCATCAACGTATCTTATATCTTCACATTTTTCTATTCTCTTGAAAAGATTTCTTATTTGAATGTTGAAGGATATTTGGTGGGAACAATTTCCATTGTCCTTTGACTCCTCGTTTTTAATTGTATTGTGTAGGGTCCTGATTCGAAGAGACAGGGACCGAATCATCTCCAATTTGACCTGACGCGGAAGATCGAGTGGCTCCTAACCCATAAACAACCTAGATCCAGGGAAACAACAAAGTTATTTTTAAGTTAATCACAAAAAAATAACGCATAATCATAATGAAATTAATTACCTAAATAGAACTCCTTTGAAATATTAAGCTATGCCCTAGATTGTTGCCATGGCTCGATCTAGTTGGTGGTGGATAGCTCTCTAGCTTACGAGGAGGGCATATCTAGGATTACTTTACGCATAGTCCCAAAGAATATGGATTTTTGACGTCCTATACCAACTTATGCTTCCTTTGCGTGGATGAGAAGATCAAGAGGTTAGTGGAAATGTCCAAAACTATATATTAGTTTTATAGGTTAGTACAGCCATATATTATAATTTTATAGGTATAGTTATATGCTACTATTGTAAATCTTAGGTGAGTCTTCTTGAGCCTTCATACAAAATTATAAATGGAAATGTCAGAAACTATATCAAATCCATCATTCTCTTATCAGATTTCGTGGTTCAAAGATAACAACAAATAGGGCATTTTCACATCACACGGAAATAAAACTTCATGTCGTGGAAAACATGTAGAGATGTCATATATTCAAACAAAGAAAACGCATGCATGGAGGACTTATAACAAAACTTTCAGGATTTCATAAAAAGTAGTAGGAAGAAATCCAAACAATTTACATGCAGTGCAAAGAACAAATTATAATATGTAGTTTTGTTATGGGTTTCCTCCATGGTTACTCAAACATACGCCAGCAATAGTAAACAGCTACCCGGCAAAACACTCGCATTGCTGATTAAATTTGGTTTCTCTCCCCTATCCATAGTATAATGCTGTTAATGCTGTTAGGACTGTGTTAATTTGGTTATCACTTCCCTGATTTGTTAGTATAATGTGTTACAGTTGTTAGGTTCTTGGGTCACGTGCAACAGCACTACCATTTTCCTCCCTTATCCCAATTTGTTACCCAGCACTGTATTTAGCCATCACTGTTCTGCGCATTGGAATAGAACAAATATTACTGCTCTTTTTTTCCTCTTTCTTACACTCTCCTCTCTTCACTCTCTCGTACCTCTCGACCTCTCTTTCACTCTCTCTTCCCATCCCTCTCGATCTCTCTCTCTTCCTCTCTCACTCTCTCTTTCTTTCTCTATTTTCCTCTGCCAGAGCTCTCCTCTCACAGCACTGCCACCTCTTGCCTTCAATTTCCACGATATGGCTATGGTGCATGTATCAAATAGTGCTCTCATTGAGACAAAAGTAGAGGAGATCGAAGAACGAGCACTCGCCGTACTCGAAGTGGCCATCGTCGAGCTTGCTAACCCGATGAAGGACCTCCGATAGACTATCAACAAATTTGACGCCACCATGTCCACCATGGTTTCCACCACAGTACAAATCCGGTCGTCCATCACTGAACTCCATTAATCTCTGGTCCAAATCGAACAAGAACGAAGCGAATACCATCCCTTGCCATCTGAAATTTCCCCACCGCGTCCAACCTCCTCTTCGATTTTAGCCCCGTCCTCTCATCTTTGTCTTCCTTCCACAGAAACTCCATATTACTATCCAACCCCTAGCTTACCAGTGAGGTCAAAGGCATTCAAGGAGTTGGACATGACCGTATAGCCACACGCCTCAAGTATCGCCTCTAAACCTCCCACTATTGAGCAAATTCCAAGATTCTACACTGAAAATTTTCATTCCTTGTCTCAAATCAAGACACATCTGTTACAATCCGTCAATCTACCGATGCTTCCAACCACCGCCGCATTCAGCACATCTTCGACAACGATGCCACCACCACAGACTCACATCTTACCCCTAATACCACACACGTCAACAGATCACAAATTTACTAAGCTACCTTTCACCACAACTCTGCAAAATTCCCTTACTCCACACAGCCTTCCACCCGATTGGCTGGTTGAGAACTTGAATACGGCAAATCTGGACTTGGGTAGTGAATGTGGTCGATTCTCATTCCAATAACGGAGGCTAACCCCAATGAGAATGAATCCCCAACAGAGCCGTTTCCAGAGACGATTCCTCAACCATTTCCTGCGCTGAAGGTTGAGCACTTGTTACCTTCAGCAGTGGGTACTTCCAGCACTCAACGTCTAAGAGAAATTGCAAATTCCATAAGCTTTCGGTCCAACCAGGAGGTCTTTCTTGAGGCTGTGGTCCTAGCGCAACTGAGGGTGAATGTTGAAAATAATGAATAGGAATCAGAGATTGAATACACTGACCGACACCTTGCTCCTCTTATACATATTCACGATCAACTCGTCGCAATGATGCAATCTCAGTGCTGCATTCCTATTCCGATACCAATAGATTTTTGATGTCTTCTTTCCCCTGAACTGCTGACTGACCCAGTAATCATAACCCCATTTCACTTCGAGAATGAAAGAATCATGAATGGAGTTTGGATTCATCAGCCTCACTCAGATGTCATCCAACAGTTTTTTTAGCTAGTGGTTATCTGTCACACCACGATTCATGAAGTAAATGAGGAAATAGGAGAAGTTTTCTATGAAGCTGAATCATCGAAGGAGGCAGCTTCTGTGATTTCAATAAGGGAGCGTGGCTTTGACTTTAAGGAGAAAACTAAAGAATGTGTGAATGATTATGCCTATAATAAGGCAGAATATAAAGAGTTCACTTAGAATTTTTCCAAAGCCAGGAACTCACTAAGTGAGTATCGTGAACCAACAAGTCGCAGAGAAGATTGAGAACGATTTGATTCTTCTTGGTGCTACAGCTGTCAAGGACACACTTCAAAATGGGGTTCCCCAGTGCATTGACAAGCTTGCACACGTGGTAATAAAAATGGGGGTCTTGACAGGGGATAGAATGGAGACAATCATCAATATAGGGTTTGCTTGTAACTTGCTTCGACAAGGAATGAAAAAGGTCTCAATCAACTTGGATTCACCAAACATTAAAACATTAGAGAAAATTGGGGACAAGGATGTTATTTCCAAGGTCTTGCAAGGCAGAGTCCTTCACCAGATTACTCAAGAAATGGATCAACTTGTTGCATCCAGTGCTCGATCTGGGGCAACTATTTTGACGTCATATAAGAAATCAAGTCAGGGTTATAATATCTCAAGCTGGGCAACAGGTTTGAACAGTTTTGTCCCAAATGGAAGTCCTGTCTGGCAATTCAGTTTCACTCATACTGTGGAGACAAATGGGCCATTGCAATATGATAGCCGAGAACCAGATACTGTTCTCCAACATTTAGTTCCTAATAGCCATCACCATGCACCACATGCAGGAAGACCATCTGTAGGGCGTCCTCCACATGCCCTAGTCACTTTCGGTTTTGGTGGGAAGCTCATTGTAATGAAAGATAATAGCAGTTTGGAAAACTCACTTCATGGAAACAATGATGCTGAAAATCATTCAATTGCTGTTGTTGTTCTAATGGAAGCTGTTAAGGAGAAGGTCATTGCATCAGGTGTCACAACATGGAATTGCAATTATTTCCATGCTCTTCACCACCAATCCTTGCCTGGTCCATTGGTTGGTGGAACTGTGGGAAATAAAGAGCTGCAAAAGTAGATTGATGAGAGCATTTCAGACTGTGCATATCCATATAGAAGCGGCGACGCTCCAAGATTGCTTCTCTCCTTGCTCAGGATAGCCTATCAACATTATGGAAAACTATGATCCCTCGGCACAGACACATCATTAAGGGAGAATGAGCTTCCAGATTCAGTTGTCACTAATCTCTTTGCATCTACCAAGGGGAAGGTGAATTTTCATTAGTATGATTCTTCTACCGAGTGCTTGATGAATTTACCTTCTGCAGCATAGATTCAAAAAACTGCTTCTAAGTTACAGAGCCCGCTGACTACCAACAGAAAGAAAGAGGTTGTATAGCTTGCAGAAGAGGTTGTATAGCTTGCAGATGAATTTACCTAGTACATTAGATTCAATATTACAAGCTTGTTTGTAGATGTTCACCACATTGATAATGCCCATTGGTATCCTGTTCTTCGGCAAGCTACTACTTGGGGCAAGTCTTGCCCTAGGGTTCTATGTTGCATCCATCAGGGAGCCAAATGAATTGATTGAGGAGACCTCTTTTTATAAGTGCCTCAATTTCCTGTGATTGATACAATCTTTTATATCGTGGCTCAAACTTTTGTAAAAAATGTAATACTTTGTCTGATCCTATGATTTAGGATTGCTAACTGGTTTCGGCTATATAAGATATTATTATTTCCTTTTTTGCATTAGTATGTTTGTTCGGGTTTCAATAAGAGGAATCGGGTTGGGGTGCAAAGCCCCTGACATGAGCTGGCTGGGTTGTGACCTTGATGGAAATGCACTAACACCCCCGTGTCTCTTACATTCTTGGCCTTGGATGACTAGATCCTTGTTGGGTGTTCAAAAAATTGCTGTGTTCCATCATTCACACTTTATTAGCCTCTGGAGCAAGGGCTTCCAACTTTGCACTTGCTTCCAGCTTTGCAAAACAATCAGGGGATTGATGGTGTAGAGATTTGTAAACCCAGTCATGGTTGTAGAGTAACTATAAAAGTCATTTTTTTTGCATCATCGGTGAGGTTCGGGAATTGCCTTACCTCAGCATTGAATCATCTCAAATAATCCTTAAAACTCTCCCCTGACAATTGTTGTATACTGGCTAAGGGCCAAGGGCGTTTCTACTCCATTTGACTAGAGGTGAATTGCATCAGAAAATATTAAGAAAGCTACTAGAAAGTGCCAATTGAATTAGGTTTCAGCTGATAAAACCATGTCCGAGCATCCCCTTTTAATGTCATCCCCTTTCAATGTCAACTGGAAATATTGACACATGGAAATGCCTTTAAGACTTGGATCTGTAGCAAGGTATTAAAGAGATCCAAATAGTCTCATCAGTCAATACTTTTATCGTATAGTTGTGGGTTAGGCATTTTAAATTGCACAGGGAGGGGATGATCCAACACCTCCCTTGTGAAAGGTGATCTATTAGGAGCAGCAAATGCTTCAGACACAGAATTTGTAAGAAGCTACTATTTGAGTGTCTTAATTCTTTCTCCTATATTTGCTAAGGCTGCTAGTGTCTTAGCATTTAGAAAGGTCCTCAACTTGGTATGACCGGTGGACACCTACTGTGGTGGTACCACACTATACACTGTTACATTTTCGGGTCTAACGCTAGACATTTGTCTAGTTCTGGGATTGTGCCTTTCTAGTGAATAACTAGGACACTCGTGATAGAGGGTTGCTGATTTTGGCTCCACGGTCAAGGCCACTTCCTCCATTCCTATCCTTTTTACTCCCGAATGTTGGTGGTCCAGTCCTTACCTTTCATCTTAATTATAGGAAACATGTACCTAATTTAATAATCTATAAATCATAACAAATTATAATACACAGGATCCAAAATAATGTCAATCATCAATAGCTCTGATATTTATTCAACAATAATATAAATACAGTTTGTGATAAGGAAAAATGCCAACTAAAATCCCAAACTCATATTATAAAAATTACACTGAAACTTATAAGATAACCACAAGAGATTTGCAAATATCTTTCTAAACTACCAATTTTAAAATTTATATTTATAAGATGCATATAAATTTACAAGTTCTTACTAATTATATCATTATTGATTATCACATATTTAATGGTTCTTTTTTACCTTTGTTTATCAGGTTTGAACTCCTATGAAGTATTTTAAAGTGAAAGAAAATAATAAGAGAGTGAGCCAAATATTCAATAAGAATATAATAGTCAAGGATATGCATATTTATCTTTAAAATAATTCATAAGAAGGAATATGGATTATGATGCATGTAAAAATATATATATACTTTCAGAACATTTTTATGATGCAATTCACTTTTTCCTTTTTTTTCCTTGTACTTAATTCTTTTACTTGCCAACACATTCTTACCTTACATGTCTTGAAGAATCAGAGTTAGTTGGTCTTACTAGCTAATAGAGTATATGATCGATGCTTGGATTGTGTTTACTCCACCCAATCAAATGCCAAAATTACATAATACAGTGATACTTTCTTCCTTATTTACATCCTGAACACAGGATGGATTGTATTCACTCTACACAAATCAAAGACCTTATTTTCCTTATTTACGTCCCGAAGATAGGATGATACTACCTATTGTCTCCTGGTAAATAGGGCTGAAATTACACAGCGATACTTATTCAGACAACGATATACACTATAATATCCTAAGGTATGACAGAGAATACTATCCGCTAAAATAAATCCTTATTCACTTTCTTTACTTCTTAAGATTTTGTAATGGAAGCTCTTATTCAAAATCTTGCTTCTTCTTTTTAATTTTCTCATCTCAGAGAAAATTCATATTTTCTTGATATTATATTAACTTCCACTCATACATAACTTATCATATATGTTCATAACAAAATCACGACAAATCATATCTTATCAATGCATAACATAAGTTCTAACATATGCTGGACTTACTTTAGATAACATTTTATTCGATTTTCGATCCATAAATTCTATAATTTACCAGTTCACTAACTGGTTCATCTCTTTAATCGGTTTGATCACAAATTCGATTTATGGATTGGTTTGACTTTTCATAATATTTCGCCAGTTATATCATGTGAGTCGGTTCACTATTATCAATATAATAAGTGGCCGGTTCATTATTTTAAAGGAGCATATATAAAGACCAATTCACTTACCAAATTAGTCGGTTCTTTAAAAATTGGTGTATTAAACATCTTTAATATCTTATTCTTATAATGGCCAACCGATTTACATGATGTATCTTTTGATTACTAATTTAACATACTATATATTGCTAGTTTATTATTTATTTCCTAGATAATTTACATTAAATTAGTAAAATAAGCAATTAGGTGCCACAGGCCGATTCAGACTAACATTTCGATTGGTTTAGGGAACCAATTTAGGGTCGTTTATTTTTGAGGCTATAATATTATATTAATAAGGATGTTTCATCTATTTTGGTGGTAGTTTAGGGCCGGTTTAGTAGCCGGTTTAGGCAACCCAAATTTTATCATCAACAAGGTGGTGTTCTAGCTAGTCTAGTGGCTAATTTAGGGCTGAGTCAATGACCAATTCCGATCAAATTTTACACGTTGTTACTTTAACATTATCTTAACATTCTTAAGTTTGTTCGGGCGCCGGTGGGGCCGGTTTAAGGGCCTGTTCAACTCAGTTTTATAGCTGCAATTTTTTCAGCATCAACAAAATACTTAGGCTGATTTTGTCATGGGTTTCAAGGGTCCGGTTCAGTGGCCATTTCATGGTATTTTCAAAAACCATTTTACATAGTGATAGATCAACTCTAGTACTAAATAATATAATCGGGTCGGCTATTGGTTCAATTGGTTCATGGCCGGTTCAGTCCACCAAAGTGGACAGCCAGATTTGCATCAGCATTAGCAAGGATGCAGGGATAAGTATTGCTGTTCATTCGGGGATCCGATTGGATGGTCCATTTAATCCATTTTCATGAGCCGACTCTACACAATTTTAATAAGGGTCTTAACTAATTGGTAACCAATTTTTGCCAGTTTGGTGGTCGGATGGTCGCCGATTAGGGCTGATTCCCCAAATTGCCCATTTCAGCATTAGAAAACAGGGGTCGGTTCAGTTGTTAATTGGGGGTACGGTTCAGTGATCAATTCAGTTCGAAATCACGAGCCGTTTTGTCACAATATCAACAAGACATTTATCTTTATAGTCACCAAATTTGGGCCGGTTTGGAAATTATTATGGGGCCGGTTCAGCTAGATGATAGTAGCTGATTCAGCTACTAATTCCGGCTTCAGGACTTTAGATGACATGCTACTGAACATGGGCCCGGTTCAGTGACCAATTCACTACGAAAAGTTGTTTTCCATATATTTTCAGAATCAGTATATAATTTTAGACAGGTTCATATGAATTTTCTAATTTTATTCTCACCCGATTCAAAGTTATATACTAATATGTGTGACAAATTTTGTATTCTAGTGCAAGCTAGCCGGTTCAGTTTACTCAATTTTCTTAAGGCTGAACCGGTCAAATTTTTAAGAGATATTTTTACGCCAATTTCATGACATCTTAGCCGGTTCATTAAAATATCTACTCTAATTTTTATAGAGCTTGAACAGAACAAAATCATGGAGAAAATCATCACCAACAGCAATTCCCTGATTTCACGGTTCAAATTGCCAGTCAACATTAAACACCTTGAACCAGCTGGTTTCATGAGGAAGTTTTCCAAAATAAAAATATGGTGATATAGCCAATATATTAAGGTATCTTCATTAAAATTTTCATGGGATAAATCGGCCATTAACAATATGTAAAAACCAGTATATCAATTAGCACGACAGCAGGTTATAGAATTAAAATTTCATAATGCATGTTTCTGAATTTTGGCAATTCAAACATGGTAACGGCAATGATTTCAAGCATTGGATTAATAATACTTGAATTTAACATCAAGAATTAACCAACTAATCAAAGAAGTGGAGGAGTTCTTGCTTGAAAATATTTTTAATTTAATTTTGAATCTCAGCAGCCAACCGAGTCTTTTTGGTTCTGGTTTAGCTTTCTTCCTTCTGTTTTGCTTTGATTTTTCTCTTGCCTCTACCAGTTTTCTTCCCTCTTTTCTTTATTTATTTCCTTTCCAATATGCTTAGTCATCACTTAGTAAATTCGAAGTTGCCACATGCCCCTACAAGGTGGCAAATTTTTAGTTTCCCAAGCAATGCAAAAGTACTCATGTGTTGCTCCCTCTTTTAGCCACTTATTGTTGTTCTATTGGAGGTTAATTCTTAATATTATTTTGGTCCTTCATCAGCCTCGTGACCCTTCTCTTTTTATGCCAATTTTCATATTTTAATTAATTATTTTACTTGGTAAACAAATTAAGAAAATTCAGATGTGCTGAAATCAGCACTAGCTGATTTCTTGGCTGCCGTGGATATGTTGGGGTCTCTTGTTGGATTTCTTTTAAATTTTTGACTTAATATGATGTTTCCATGTGTATAGGGAAAACTTGGGCTACTTATGGTTTGAATACTTTATGAAATTCTTGAAAAATTGGATAAAATTTGAGCTGGTTGGCTGCTGTTATCTCCTTACTGAATTCTTGAGAATTCAGCTAAGTGTCTGTGTGTGTGTTGGGTTGCAATACATATATTTTTACTTAATTAATTTAATTTACACTTTATTTAATTGATCAGGCTAATTTCGATTGATAATCGGATGCAATTTCGATAACTGGGTTATCTTGTCATCAATCGAAATAAATTTAATTATTAATCATTTTGAGAATTTATTAACTGAATTACTTCCATATCATTTATTCTATTATTTATTAACTGAAATTAAAGTTGATTTTATCAAATAAATTTTTATTGTATTTCGGTGTGAGTTCTTGGTTTCTGAATTTTTACTATTTATTAATCTTAATTTTACATAATTTAGTTTAACTTATCGAATTTTGATTTATGAAATATTGGTCCTTACAAGTTTTATAAATCCCGCCACGAATGCGCAATAATGCCTAAGAAAATGATTTGTCACGGATCCTATTTTGACCCATTTAGAGTGAGATTCAAAGCCTCTAATTGTTTCCTGTGCACAACAAACAAGACAAAGCCTAACTAAGGTCCCTAGAGTTGTTTCCAAGAAGCCCCTCTAAAGCTCAAGTTAGTTTATACTCGATCTATCTAAGAAAAATTAAAAGTGCGACTAACCTTGACTTCTAGTGGAGTAGATGAGGTAGTATTCTTGGGTGCGAGTTATATTTGAGGTTAGGGATGATGACTAAAAGTGTTTAGTAGAATATTAGGAGAGGATCCTTTCCCATTAGGTCAATGCCTCTTCTTTTCAGCTTGCTCAACTCAATGGCTCTTTGATTTTTTTATAGGCTAATGTGCTTGAAGAGAGTTGCATTCCCACCTACGTTTGTTTTCATGTCTTAATATGATGTATCTCTAGGGTAAAAGATATCAGAATTGAATTCAAATACTGAAAATTCGACTCCTGCTGTGCTCACCTAACACTCAGTGTCGGTGTCCAAGTCATGTAGCACCCTAGCCATAATCCTTAGCGATGTCCCCTTCCATGGTCAAATCCAGCTTCTGCCTTCATCAATTTCCAATGCTTTTTAGGGCCAGCCACTATCAAGTGGTGCTTTTTACGCCTTGGAATCAATCAGTATTTTAATCGGCGTGTTATAGTTTATTATATCAAGATAAATAATTATTTATATAGTTGAATCAGATCCTGCATATTGGGCTTAGACATATTATTTTAGAATGACTGATTTTTCTGTTGACTTAGGTGGAATCGTTGAGCTAATCACTTGGACTAACGCATTGAACCATCTCCCAACAAAACAGAAAGTTCTAACCTCATTTAGCTTCAATGAAACTCATGGGAACATCAAATTATTGGTCATTGGGACATGCATTGTTTGTTCAAGCCTCAATAATTCCTTAAATGAAGGCTCTCAGGCAATGCTTTATGAATTGGCCTCAAATGTCCCTCAAACTACAAATATCTAAAATTTCTCCACTCGAACAAGCAACGAAGGTTGCGTGAACAAAATCCCTTTGAAAATGACTTCGCTTATGCAAGCCTCGAGAAAATTCTCACATAAGCTTAGAATAGAAAAATATCATTCAGACTATTCCAAAGTTCTAGCAATTAGTCCAAATTTCAAAATATACATTAACAAAAGTCCTTAAACACAAATCACACAAATGTTCATATGCAAGTTACCCAAATTAAGGAATCAGATATTACATTTCATCCCTTCTTAATGGAAATTTCATCCTTAAAATTATGTATCTCAATGGTAAAACAAATATTTATATATCTCTTACATTTGTTCTTTTCACTCCCATGTGGCTTTCTCCATTGAAGGGTATCTCCATTGTACTTTGACAAGGGATTAGTTTGGTGTGTTGCACTTGACCTTGTTAGCTAAGTATCCAAACCAACTTCTTAACATATGTCAAAGCCTTTCCGAATTTGAAAAGGCTTGTCCTTCTTGAATTGAATTGTGGAGACCCAAACCCATGGTGCCTGCCACCTTGTCAGGACCGCTTACATGGAAACCCCAATATAAAATTATCAATATAAAACCATAATAAATACGACATTCATAAAATAATAAGAAATAATAATCCATCCCAACCTCAAATCTCGAGATAAAAGTAATGTTCAGTACATCAAAACCCAAGGGATAGCCTCAATTAAAGAAATTAAATATTTCTACTATCATAATAAAATAAATCTTTACAAACTCTCAAATAAAATAATTAGCTTTAGGGTCATCTACTTGTGAACTCCTCAACAAATCATAATCTTTGGCTATCTCTACAAACATGTGCTACTCTTGAGTCAATAAAAATAAAAGATTGAGTTAATAGTTCAACAAATAATAAAACCAATAATATAGTCACAACAAAGAAATCTCTAAGGACAACAACATGATATACAACAACAATAGCAATACAAGGAGTCAAGACTCAATGTTAAGATCACGGTCCATATATACAATAAGAGTTGAACACCAAGGGTTACCCCAAACCTAAAATATTACAAATGTAACCAGGATTATAAGGAATCTAATTACCAACAAGGTTATAGGTTCTACTAAAACCATCTCAACAATGGTTTCTACTTGTAATATCACTAATAGTCTTCCTAGATCTTATTCTATCACTATAAACCAAAAACCATGTATTTTCATCTCCAATAGCTGGGTGAATAATACAACATTACTTGACTCTAGTGAGTTTGAGATGTGATAATTCCCTTCGCCTAATCTGGTATAGGAATTGTTCTCTCAAATTCCCATCACCTAATCCGAGTATATAAATCAACTCTTGCCCTGATAATTCTATTCACCCAATCAAAGTATAGGAATTTCTCATACATGTTCCCTTTTCCAATTCTGGGTATAGAATCGAACATCCATCTTGCCTTATCCATTTGTCCTACTCAAGTATAGAAATGGTTTACCCGAAGTTCCTTCACTCATTCTAGGTGTAGGAATTTCCAGTCCTCCATGTAAACACTCGATGTCACTTGTTGTAATATCTCTCGAGACCACTTTATAGATGATCACATAACTATAATTATTCCTTCAAGAATTTAAACTTGATCTACTATAACATGAATTAAATATCGGACGATTATAGACTACAGCACAATTTTATAGGTTTCATACTTTTTAATATCATACTATTTTCAATAGTCTCCTTTAACTACTCATGGATGATCAAGATAACCCACATGCCTAAGGATTATGGAAAGAAATTATCACTAAGAAAAGATAAAAGTCTACCTTCGAGATCCCTAACTACTCTCCTTGTGGCATCACAACCAAGCCCACCATTGATCTACATTCTAAAAATAATGTTAGATCGGCCACCCTAGAACTTAATCCAACCATTCAAAACATATGAACAATCTGACCATTTGGTAGTCAAACACCGCCTTGCATCGGTTGTAAGTTGAAGCTTAAACTATACTGTGAGTCCTACTCAATATTCTAATCCACGGTCTAACCCACTAAGGCCATAAAAATGTATACACCCTAATAGATCTCTAACTCATAGATTTTTTTCCAAAACTCAAATATACCCCATAATGCTTTTAATGTTCAAATGTTACCTCACATACCGATTGAACGTTGGCTCTTGTCTAATGAGGCATTACCATTTTTCTACAAAATTTAAGAACTTAGGCCTACAACCCACTAAGAATACATCCACCGAGATGTATTATCAAGAGGACACTATTAGGCTTGTAAATCTACCGATTTATACTAAGGTTGTGCCAAGCATTCAAGCACAGTTTGCATGCCGGTTGCACACTAAGTCAAATATTCTATAAATCCACTAATTTATGAAGAATAAATATAAGAGCTGATATTTAAATGATTTTTTACGCTTAAGTCTCTTGATTTGCAAGTTACAATAATTATATAAAATGTAAAAATAAGAAAAAATAATCTTTGAGGAAAATATACAAATTTGGCCATCAGACACAATGACGCTAGAATGCAGTTTTAACATTAGCCAAACTGCAGTATAGTGTTTGAATGCTATCTCGAGTACCAGTTAAACACCGCCCTGAAATTAATGTAAAACAATTCCAATGGTCATAAAATTTAACACACGACCTCTATATTTATTGATAGTTTACCTCATTAAAATTGATTAACAATCATACAAGGTCAAGTGTTTATTCAACAAGAAGAATAGAGAATGTCCACAAGAAAGGGGGTACTCTACTTCCCTTGGGATGTGTAAAAGCTGTACGTTTTTACCATAGATGGCCACCATGACTTCTCAAATGGACCTCTGAAATGGCACCACCTACTCGGTTCAAAGGTTGAGAAGGTTGGGAGATGGGGGCTCTCTTTCTCTCTGTTTTTCTTCTTCTTCTCTCTCGCTCTCTCTCTCTCTCTCTCTCTAGGTGACTTACGTTTTGGAGGGAAAAAAATGAGAATTAGGGTTTTATTTGATTTTCTCTTTAATTCATTAAATAAATAAGAGGAAGGGAAAAAAGGGGGGCGGCAGCACGGCCAAAGGAAGAGGGGGCATGGGTCTTCATTGGAAAATTAGCGTTAGAGGTCTCATTTTAGGGTTTTAAGTAGGATTAGGGTTTAGAGTGAAACTTTGTTATTTTTAGTATCTTAATGATTTTATTTTTTAATTTTGATTTCACATATAAGCCTAGTCTAACATTAAAAGAAATTCTGATCAATAAAATAATTTACCTAAAATATTTTTACTGTCTATTGAATAATTATCGAAATGCCTTTTTGAAACTTTTATAACTTTAACTTATCAAAAATCTTCATAAGGTTAGTCTTTGCTTGTCTGTAAATTTTAGCCTTATCAAATTTCTTGTTCACATTATTTTCGTAAATAAAAGTTTGACTCGGTCATAAGTCTAATTAACCTTAATCTGAAATGGTGAGATGTTACAATAGTCACCCTTAAAAGAATTTCATCTTCAAAATATATATCTTAGACCTTAAGCAAATGTGAATACTTATCTTTCATATTTTCCTCTAGTTCCCAAGTTGCATCGCCTTTTGAGTGGTGATGCCACAGGAACTTCACCATTGGAATACTCTTACTCTAGGATTATCTTTCGATGCTAAATAATCTTGACTGATTGCTACTTAAAAGATAGGTTCTCACTAACACAACGTAGGATGCAGTCCATCACATGAATTAGGCCATGAACATACTTTCACGGTATTGATATGTGGAATGCATTATGAATTGACAATAGAGCTAGTGGTAATATTACTCTATATTCAGCCTCGTCGACATATCTCAAAATCACAAATGATCATATAAAGTCTTGTTAAAGCTTTCACTTTACTCCATAACTTGTCACACCCTTCCATGGCAAAAATTTTAGGAATGTTGCATCATCAATCTCAAATACAACTCTCGTTGGCTCTAATTGGCATAGTTCTTTTGTCTTCTTTGGGCAAGCTGAAGATGGTCTTAATTACATTGATTTTATTCATAATCTCTTGCACTAAGTCAAGTTTCTGTAAGATAATTATGTGGCTAAAACAACCACAAATGCGAAATTTAAAATCGATTAAGTATATCTCCGGCCATTTGGTGCTCTGTTTTCCAACTTGCGATTCAGACGGGCTCCGTGCTTCTGGACACTCCTTCACTCTTTTAGATGGTGTATTGCTTGAGTTGGGTGCCAGGGACAAAGCCAGAATGCTCAATTTATAGGCGAAACCATCACCCGCCTCAACCGAGCGTTTGGAACTCAAACCGGCCAAAATTGATGAATTAACTTAATGGGAGAGTTATCACCACTTAATGGACCACAATTGCTTCAGCAATTAACTGAGAAAAACGCCAAATGGTTACGAAATTGATCGAGGAAGACGAAACGAACAATTTGCTCTGCCACTCGAAACCGGCTGAGATCCGGCTTGATGAAGCCGTTTGGCTCTGGCTCGGCTTGGCTCGATCGGCTCGTGGGCCAGGCTCAGTTAATTGGGCCTGAATTTTGGGCCTGAAGCTTACATTCTCCCACTTGGTCCATATTTAACTTGATGTGATAACTAAGATCATCAATTTTTCAAACTTTAAGAAATAAATATATGAATCATGGCGATAAGTCCTCTAATAATGAGTAATATCTTCCATGTATTACAATATATTAATTTCTCAAGTCATCCGGTAACTTTACTTTATGAATAAACCCTATGTTTATTCTTTGTCCAACTTAATGATATTCTCAAATTAATTAATGTGCACACAATTTTGAGAAATATCACAACAATAAAATAGGAATTTTCAATATCATTGTCCATACAATGAAAATTACAAAATGGAACTCAATCCCATTTCAGATACAAGATCCTTGAACCTTAATGGTGGCATGCCTTTAGTCAAGGGATCAGCGATCATTAATTCAGTGCTGATATGCTCAATAGCAATTTTCTTTCCTTTAATGCGCTCCTTTATGGCTAAAAACTGAATGTCGATGTGTTTACTTCGACTGCTACTTTTGTTATTTTTAGCCAGGAAAACAGCAGCTGAATTATCGCAAAATATCTTTAATGGCCTTGAGATGGAATCAACCACTCTAAGCCTAGACATGAAATTCCTCATCCAT
>JAODPA010012101.1:0-13477 GCA_025585075.1 Nepenthes mirabilis | reverse complement strand
TACTAATAAATTTATCTAAAAATTATTGGATAAGTGAACGCTATATTCTCTAATAATATTCCCCAAATATTAAATAATATTCCCAAATACCTATGCTTCAGTTATCCTTGATGGCTTTAAAAAGAAATAAGACCTGCACTGTGAATGATTATTCCTTTAAATCCCAGTATAGTAAAAGAAAAAATTAAAAAGAGAGAAACGTTGAAAGGCAGCAATATCATCGAGCTCTAGCTAAGTATGCCTTCCCTAGGCCTTCATGAATCTTTATACTTCAACAATTTATCAGCATCAACTACCTAATCATACTAATCTCTCACCACATAATAGGATTTACATATTGATACATACCTAGAATCTAAATTATATGTCAAATGAATTCAAATTGAACTATCGAATATTCTTTTTGGATCCTACACATCACAATAGCAAATAAGAGTTCAACGGATATTAACTCGCTTCCTAAAATATCTTTTGATACTCCAATTAGTAAACTATCTTAAAAATTTTGGAATGTGAGCAAGATCGTGAAGATAAGAGAAAGGAAGATGGAGGACTTTGCTCTATATTGTGCAGAAGAACAAAGATGCTAGAGAACTTTACTCTTTGCCTATTTTCTTACTTCCCCTTGACTCATAAGAAGTGGATATATTTATAATTAGTCATCAATTGGTGGCAGTTTTTCAAAAATGAATAACCAGCCATAATTTGAATGGTTAGGTCAATTAAAAATTGATTTGTTTAACTATCTTTCTGCACATTCTGATCGTAAGTTTTTTTGGAAGTGGATCAACCTATGATGATGAATTGTTGACATTAGTTAGGTAAACTTAGATCGAGTTAGCTATAGAGTGTCTAATCTACTTATTTAGTTTAACTATTTGATTGTGTTAACCGTTTGGTTGGGTATCGAACCACTCAAACCTACGATCCATTGGTCCAATGAGCATTCAACCACTCACCTACTCAATCGTCTACCTAATTTTGATCCATTCAAGTTAAAATTGGATTAAAGTTAGACTCTATTGTTCAAACTTAGGTCTAATGGGTCAGTTAATATTTTTTCCCGTTTGAGCCTTTTGTCCATGGGCTCACTATACTAATTAATTCGGTGAATCCTAATGAGGCTATACCTCACATTAACACAAAGTATAGGTTGAATTCAAGTTTCAATGATACCAAAAAAAACATCAAATCACCCCATCCTTTGCATTGTTTGAGCGCTTCTTTCTAGGGGAATCAAAGCCATCAAATAGTCATTTTCAATTAATCTTGTCAATCAGTTTGCTTCCCTGTAGTTTCGGTAGAGAATTCTTCTTGTATACTTTTTACTTTTACTTTGTAACACTTCTTTTTCTTGCTTATTTTTAGCTATAAAAGGAGCTAATCTCTCATTCCATCTTCTTCATAGATTTTCATTCTTTAACATTTGATGATGTTAGTTAAATCATTTAAACTTATCTTACTTTGTGGATCACTCATCTTGACAGAAGAGAGACAATCTTGATGCCATAGTATTCCTCTAGGTGTTATTGGTAAAGTTCATCTTGGTTTTCTTTTTTTTTTAGAAGAAAATTCATCTTGATTTTGCCTTTTACACAGTATCATCAGCTTCACTAGATGCATCTTGGTTCATGCATCTCTCTTTTATGAGACTAGCATATGCATTAAGTTGTATTCATCGAAGAGATTCAAGTTGTCTGACTATTTGTTTGTAGGAGTTATATGATTGAGTGTTGCTCTTTTCCTCTCCATTTGCACAAGTTGCTATTGGACATAGGCCTGTTAAATTTTCAGTCGCTGATGAGATTCATCCCTAATGCTTTTCTTTTTTATCAAAACTGATTGGTTGACTATTTTTATGTTAAAATATATCTTGTATATAAGTGTTTTTAAGAATGAATAAAAAGATGGTACTTTTTTATTTTCGTATTCAAACTATATTTATTAATCTACTCTTTTCAGATTTAGACTTATATACATCCACATAGGATTAATTAAAAATTTAGATTAATCAACAAATTTGGATGGAGTTTTCTTGATTCTTGGTTGTTAGGCTTGAGAGTATGATGAGTGATAATTCGACAAATAACCTTTCATTTTGATAAATTTCTAACAACTCAATTTTATGACAAATTAGGATTCTTAAACAAATAGCTGGAACTTTAGTTTTATTGCATTTGAGCAGGTGACTGAATGGCAAGTTAGATGACATTGACATCATAATGACTTTGGTAATTGATATAACCCGTTGGTGGCACATTTAATGCTACACTAGTCGGCATCTTCCTTTGAGACGTATAAAGTGCAACTTGGAATTCATATTTTATTGGATATAAATACAGAATGTTTTGATTATTTTAAATGGAATGGAAAACATGTCATAACCCGAGAGGTTTTTAAGATAAAGATGTATACTTGAATCAGCATTTTTTTTTTCAAACGCATCATTTCCTATCTTTAAGTACTTTTTCAAATTCTGACATTTCCCCTTCTTCTATTTAAGCTTGAGTCAAACTTTTCATTGCCTCTATGCTTTCTTAAAACAAGATTTCTCAAACCCTAAATTTTCAGCGTTTCCCAACTACGTTTCTTGTTATTAATAGCTTTGCATAGAAGTACAGCTCTTCTCTTCAGAATGTTGCCAATATTGCTTCATCTTTGTTATTACCTAATATAGCAAATATCTATGATAGGTATTACATTTTGACTGCCATTCCATAGTTGTTCCCTTGCCAAATGAGAGGGCATTGTCTCCTCATAATGGCTTTATTGAGATTATGCAAGCCTTAGAAATTCCTATTACGTAGATTCATGCCAATGCTATCCGATATTTGATAACCTTGTGTTTCTTCTTCAAGCATCATGTGCTTAGATTGGAAGACAAGATAGTGAAGATCATTTTTCATTCTATTTAGGAAAATCATTAAATTTCTTTAACTCCTTGAAGTGAGATTAAAATAAGCAAAGGAAATCCAAACTTTATAAAGAATTGGAAAGGTTAGTTTTTCTATATTGAAGTTTTGATTGACTAGTTTTTGAAAAATAATTGAAATAATGTCAACCCAACTTATTTTGGTTCAATCTCTGATATAAACTCTTTAGTACTAGGCCCTGGCGGATCTTGTAAAGGAATATGCCACTGAGTAGTGCAACACAAGTAGTTTCTTACCTCCACTACCTTAGATGCAGTAACTTAGTATATTATTGTTGGGGTAATATTGTTGCCAATTTACCTTGTATGCTCTTAAAAAAGAGGAGGGGCATAATATTAGGAACACCCCCTATGGTTCGCCTCAAAATTTATTGATCTGGCAACCATTCGGCAACTTTCATCAGCTCTTTTAATTGATGATGAGGTATCAAAGGTTATTGATGTTGTTTTTGATGAATGTGTGGCTAAAGTGAGGGTCAAGATGAGAGCAAAGGAGGTTGTATAATTTTTAACTCTAATCCTCGTTTTTTCTCTTGTAAGGCCCTCAGTTGGGACACCTATTTTGCATGGTGATGAGGGAATCTTATTTGTTTTTTGAGATGAAGAGCAAGACTCATCACATTACTCCACAAGTAAGCGTACAACGAATGTTTCTGCTCCTATTATTGTTGAGTACAAGATTCTTCTTATTTCTGGCTATCCTCCTTAAGTCAGACAAACGGTGGAGGTTTCATTTGTTCGAGCTACTATATTAGGAATGGAAGATGTTATGGACGACACCTGTGTTATGAGTGGGATTGAGATTCATTTAGTGCCTCTTTATCTGAGTAGTAAAAAGGCTGAACTTTTCCAAGGAACTCCAGGTTATGAAATACTCATGTTTCTAGCCTTCCCGCTCCTTTGTTGAAGGTCATAAACTTCCCCGAGCCCTAGTATTGTCAACTCTCTACCAGACTCCATCACAAGAGTGGATCTGCCTACTAGAGAGGTAAATTTCTATTTTTTATTTCTTTCTTGTTGTTATTAACATGCTCTTTTACAGTCTTTAGAATTGGTTAATCTAGTCAAGTACAGACTCTTTTTTCAGAATAGAGAAGTTGCGCACTTGTCTAGATCATATGTTGACTAATTATAATAAGGGTTTTAGAGTGTAGAGTAGTGATAGTCGAAACAAGAGCATTGATCCTTAAGGATACATTGGTATTCCTTGAATTAGAAACGGTAGAATGGATAAGCAGACTCAAGCTACTAAAAGTCAAAATAGTTTGCTTGAAGATCGAGCTACTGCTGCATAGAAAAGAACCAATTTTTTAAGTACAAGTTTGTCATAGTATTTTGATGTGCTTTCGTGTTAGAAAACATTGTTGAGGGATGTGAGAAGATTTTTTACTACTTGAGGAAGCATTAAGGAGGAGTTTTCGATTAGAGGAGTTTGATCATTTACTTAATACCCGATTTAATGAAAACATCAATCTTTACAGGTAGATAATACTTATCTAATGGATCCTAATTTCTTCATCAGATGCATTGACGCAAAGAATCTAGAGTAGTCAGCCTTAAAAGTTGAAGATTTTAAAACCCAATCGAATTCTCAAATTCCTGCTTCAAGCTTCAAACGTCATGTCATAAAATTTTCAGTTTTTTAATTTTTAACATAGTTTTGCTGCTTTGTAAGAGAATGATATAAATTTTGCTCTAATGTTTATTTATTCAAGTGCTTGCATTACTATATAACTAGAATTGATTCTCATATGTTGACATAGATAATGGGGGCAAGTCCTCAAGCACATAAATTCTGGGTCATTAATTGTGTAACAATTGAGGTAGTTTCCAACTAAGTCATCAGACTATTAATGCCAATGAAAGAGAACCCTACTCCTTGACCATATGATTAATTTTGAATGTCTTGCATTGGGATTCATTATCACTTACGAGCATATGGCATCTTTTAGATTTAATAAGCCAGGTGACTATGCTGATAGCGGAGTCTCTAAGGACTTCAACTTGCCTGATATTTAACCTTTTAAAACAGGAAGGAATGCTTCTCAAGGCCTTTGTTCTACTATATTTGGGATGTTTGACCATACTTAGAATCATATAGTTTTCTTAAACCTACACCACGACTGCCCATTTCGGTTGGCACATTTTAACAAATAAAGTGTCAAAACCAACTATCTGATTCAGGATTAGTCGTGTTTAGATTAGTGTACCTACTAACATTTTATAAACATGCATGCATGTAAACTTGTATAAAAAATTATTTTCACTAATAATAAGCAAAATTCTTTATATCATACTAGTATTCCAAAGTGAAATATAGTGCGTACCTCTAAATTTCTAGGTTTTCTATTTTACTAATAATATTTTTTTAAGATAAAAGATATTCTAAGTGTGTAGAACAAGCATTCCAATTTTGGTGCATAGCTTGTACACCTTATTTCAGAGTATTGATGACACTAAAATTGGTCTCTCCTAAGTTAGAGACAATTTATTTCTATGTAGAAACTTTTCAATACCTTTGATATCCTTAACACCATGTCACTAATTTCAAATATTCATACCTTTATCTTTTAATTATAGTATCAAACGATTCTTACAAGCTGCTGCCCAGATGTGAATCACTTATTTGGCTTCCTCTAGAAGATCCAAATTCTAAGGAGTTAAAAATTTTGACATGGAGTGAAATCTTCTACCTGGTGGCTCTAAGGCCAATTCTTACCAAGATCACAATTTCTATTCCAAAGCATAAGTTGAAAGGCACTTTCTCAGTAGCTTCTCTCAAAGTTATCCTATAAGCCCATAGTATGGAGAGGAGGTTATCCAACCAAGCATTTTTAGCCTTACATAATTTCATCTTTAAACAGTTGGTAATTTTCTAATTCGTCACCTCTACTTACCCCTTTGTTTGTGATTATAATATTAATGATAAACAAATCAAATATACTGGCCATTGCAATACTCTGTGAACTTTTGTTTGAAAATTGAGTACCACTATCAATGACTATAACCTTTGGTATCCATCTACAGACAATATTTTGGGGAATAAATTTTGTAACATTTTGTTATGCAATTTTGGCTGATGGAGAAGCTTCTAACCACTTTGTAAAGTAGTCACCCGAAACAAGTATAAATTGTTTTGATCGATTGCTAGAGGAAAGGAACATAGTATGTCCACCCCTCATTGCACAAATGACCATGAGCATTTAAGGCTTGAAACTCTGTATGTAACTATTTGTGGATGCTACCATAAATCTAAAAGCTGTCATATTTTTTGACAAATCCCGTAGTATCGTTCTTTATAGTTTGACAAATAATAATCTTATTTTATAACTTTGAAGGCTAAATTCTTTCCTCCTATATACGCTCCACATATGCTGAGATGCATCTCTCTAAGGATATAAATGGTTTTAGTTGGAGTCAAATAACCCACGTAGGGCATTAAATAATCTTGTATATACAGTGCTCTATTTACTACAGTGTACTAGCTTATTGTCTTTGAAATCCACTTTGGCTCTGTTGGATTGTTTTTCACTGTTCCGTTTTTAAGGTATTTCAAATAATGACTCATCCAAGTTATTTCGTTGACATTTGGAGAATTTCATCTTGTTCCTCGATACTTGATTTTGGTGAACCTCTTGCACATCCCGTGTATATTGCTCTAGGTGGCCTAATGTTACTATCTTAAAAAAGACAATCAATTTTCTAGTTATCTTTTTCAGGGATATAAATAATTTTGAATTTGTCAAAGAAAGGAAAAAGAGCTTGGACCTTACATGTGTATTAGGCTAGATTTGGATTGATAGTTTTGAAGTTTGTTAATAATTGATTGACTAATAACTCAAAATTACTTTAGATAGTTAAGTATTTGATAAAACACTCCTCGGCTGACTTCAATTCAATTAGCAGAACTACTTACTCAGCTATATTGTTGGTCACTATGAATCAAAATGTAATTAAGTATTTAGTCTTAGTTATTTCAAGTAAGGTTAGGATTACTTTAGCTTTACTACCTGCTTAATAAGATGCTCCTTCAACATGAAGAGTCCACCTAGGTAGCATTGTATTGAGAGTAGCCCCCAAAGGTTCTTCAATGGTCTCATCTAAGATTTGGGTCATTCTTTCAATGTTAAAGTTTGTAAGGGTTTGACCGGTAATAGAGGATTTAGCTTGGAACTTTATATCGAATTTGCCCAATTTAACTTACCACTTGATTGGGCAACAAAACATCTCTAGATTTTACAATATTTTTTTTAGGGGTTGATTTGTCAAGACCACAATTTTACGAGCCAAGAAATATGACACTTGTCTCCTTATAACAAAAACCAAGGCTAAAACTACATTCTCTATTCAGTTATAATGAGTCTTCGAGTTGGCTAAGATTTTGCTAACATAGTACATTAATTGTTGCACCCCTAATTCTTTCTTAACTAGGACTCTACTTAATGTTATGTCCGAATGGCTAAGTAAAGATGTAAATCTTCATCCTCCTTAAGACAAATCAATAATGGCAAATGTGTCAAATACTCCTTTAAATATTAGAAGGCTCGTCAGTACTCATTTATCTATCAAAATCTATTCATTTTCACTCCTCTTAGTACTTTGAAAAATGGTAAATATTTTTCAAATGGTTTGGCCATAAATTGGGATAAAGCTGCAAGTCGCTTAATTAGACTTTAGAAATCTTTAATCGTACAAGGAGGATCCATCATGATAATGGCTTTGATCTTCTCTATGGTGTCATCTATCTTGAGTTAAGATATGATAAAACCTGAGAATTTATTTGAAATTACCCAAAAGATGTATTTGGTCGAGTTTAACTTCATTAGATATATATTCTTAGTACATTGAATGCCTTTACAAGATCCTTAATATGATCATTGGCAAGCACACTTTTGATGATGTTATTAACATAAACCTCTATATTTTTATCTAATTTGTTATTTGAATATTTTGTTTACCAATTTTTAATATATCGTGTCAGTATTTTTTAAACTAAAAGGTGTCACTTTTGTAGTAATAGGATTCTCAATCTGTCATAAATGAGAATATTTCTTTATCTCTAAGATTCATCTAGATCTAATTATTTTTCAAATAGGTATCTATAAAACTTAGCAGCTAGTGTCTTGATATTAAACACACTAATTGGTCAATCCATGGGAGTGGAAAGCTATTTCATAGACATACTTTATTCACATAAGTGAAGTTAATGTATATTCTCCTTTTCCTGTTGCTCTTTTTTATTGGAGAGATGTTGGATAATTAGTTTAGATAATTGACATCACTGATGAGGACTACATCAATTAATTTTTTCAACTTCTTCTCAAATATTGTTGAGTTTTTCTGCAGAATAATTTCATCTTTTCTACCTAATCGGTTTATTTTTGAGAATGAGATTCAATTTGTGAACCATTATTTTCATTGAAATTCTAAGTATATAAGTTGGTGTTTAGGAAAAAATATCTACATTTTTTTTTGAAGAAAATCTATCAACTTTGGTTTTAAATATTGATCCAAGAAGACCCAATTTGAACATATTTATTCGAATTTATCAGAATAAAAGGAAACTAAAGTGGTGACTCTCTAAGTTGAGCCTGTTGAAGGGAGTCCTCATCCCAAAGGTCTAAGTCTTCTACTAGTTGTAGAGGATTCGGGCCATTGATCTATGTTAAGTAACACCTTCGTCTAATGATATGATCTCTTTTAACTTCTTTAATTCCATATTTAGGTAAAACTTTTATTTTTAAATGTGGAATTAAGGTGACCTCTCTAAATATTGTCGCACATGGTTAGTCTAGTATGACATTTAAACGAAGGAAAGATTTATCACCTGGAAAGATAGTCAATTTGAGGTCATTTTAGGATACGTGGATACGTCTCTAATGTAACTTCCATGTGTGTGATTCCCTTTACTCAGACAACTTTATTATCCAGCTTATGTAACGGTCTATCCAATGGGTCTTTTTTATTATAATTAAGTCATAAATTAATGAACGTATTGAAATAGAGAATATTTTTTTTGAATTTGTATTATCAACAAAGACTTGCTTTATTTGATAGTCTTGAACTTCATTTGAAATAAGTATAGCTATAATAGGAGGATTAAAATGGAAAAAAATTATGTGTACCATATTATAATTACTAAAACTACTGAAATCTTTCTCTACCCCTAATTTCTATCTATTGTTAAAGGAAGCTTCTTTTGGATGATATGGAACTACCAAGTTGGGGAATCTGGTGGATAGTACGTTGATAACCCCTGCCATTATCCAATTTTGTAGTTGCTTAGGCATCTCTTCATCAACTTTGTCTTTCCTAGGGTGGCCTTAGGATTTTAGAAATACTTTTGAGGTACCCTTTTTAGATAAGGGACTGAATCTCTTTCTAAAGCACCTAGTAGTATTTAATGTTACCTCGGAATTTGATGATAGAGATATTACTTTAACTGGTCACCTTCTTTTGGGTTCTTCACTGGCTTTCATTATTTAAAAATATTTTTATTCTAAATTTATTATATTACGAATTCGGATCAAATAGGTCAATTTAAAGTAATTAATTGTAATTCCTAAAATTTCAAATTTTAAATAAATTTAACAGATAATACCAAGTCCTAAAATTCGGGTGTGACAAACCAAAATATACAGAACCTAACAAACTAAAATCCACACAAAATCTCATCGGACAACCATTCGAATAAAAATAAATGTGACTTGCTCTACAAATATCGTAAGGGAGGTAATAATCTAATAAAAAATCATAACCATACATAACATAATATCTGAACTATTCCTAAAATATACTATGGGTATATATCCGATCAATTTTATAATCTAATTGTATCAAATGTCAAATTTAAATCATAACAAACTAAACTCATCAAATCTGACGAATAGTTGAAGGTCACATCCTAACTCCTATAATGTATCCGAGCCTTATACTCTGAAGTGACAAAATAGAAAATGTGAACTAAATGTCCAGCAAGTATTATATTTTAGATAAAATGACTCAATAAATCAGAGGAAAGGTGAAATGGATGAAAATTCAGTCAAATTACGGAATAAATTTAAATCGTCGATAAGACAAATCTAACAGAAATCTAAGATCCAAGTTTCAAAATTCAATGGTAGTCTCGTACTCAAATTAAATATCCAGATCAAAACAAATGCCCAAATTTTAAAAAAAGTCATTGTCGGGACGTACATATATATATAAATATATATAACCAAAACATAGGTGATTCGGACCAATTACAAAGTCGATGTCGATCCGTGTGAAGTTCTAAGTCCAAGTCCAAGTCCAAATCTAAGGCCCGATCAGTTTGTGATTTGGGACCGAATCCGATAACCAAATGATCCAATAGCGTGCGCAGAAGCTGAAATAGTGTCACAATAAATATTCCAAAGGTTCGAATCAAAACATGTAATCAAAATTGTTGCATGAGACATATCATTGCCCAACTGAGGGTAAAATCGGTGAATCTCAAATCCAAAATCCAAATTAAAATCGAATCCAACATAAATCAATGTAGAAATACAAATTATGCACCAAATTTAAATTTTAATTATTTAAATGCTAGTTGGAGAAAGGGTTACACATAGTCCTGGTAACCTTATGCCAAAATTCATATATTCTGTACCCATAGATAAGGTTGCTCACTATGATTTGCCACCCGCGACTTTGAATGTATTCCTCAAATTTGTTTGATATATTAGAACGTCCGAATATATTTTAAGATCAAGTTAAATTATCCAAATGGGAAGGGTCACTATTCTAAACCTTTCCTGTCGGTGAAAAAAAATTTCCAAATAATAAATATCACCCCGTCGGGAATTGGCCAGAAAATTCAATAATTCAAATCCAAATGTAGTGACCACAATCCAGCACGTACATATCACTATACGGCTTATACAATGTTTCATACTTATTTTTATATAAAATACTGATATAAAAATATACTGTATCCAATAAATTATTCGGGTTTTTAAAAAAATATAAAAGCCTCCAAAATTATAAAACTCAATCCAATAACCCTCAAAACATCTAATAAACTACACATACATGTCCAGAATAAATAATTCATGTGTATTAAAAATATATACATGTTAATAAAAATTTTATACAATATCTAAAATATTTCAGATGCTAAATCAGATCAAAGAGAAGGGTTTATAGATACTTTTCTTGACCTCATATTTTACAGATCTGAAGAAAGGATACTCCGAAGTGTTTAAATCGGACACTCTTTCTCCTGCCTTGCGCACTGCCCACGCCTCCCCCACATCCTCTCTCTCTCTCTCCGCATTTCTCCTTCGTCGGTAGCAACCTTGGCACCGACGACGACAGCGGTCACGGTGGCAGCACTGAACGATGGCGATGGCGGTGGATGTAGCTATCGGTGGCCTTCTCTCTCTACCATGCCGTTCACCCAAATCCATAAAAAATCAACCGATTTTCATAAAATCAGTACACACAAGCCACAAATCGGCATCAATAAAGAGAATGTGATGATTTACTTACCTTGATTTCATTGATTTCATCCAATAAAAGCGGTGAACGGACGGCGGCCGTTTGGCTTTGGTTTGCGAATCCGTCTTCTACAAACTTTCAATCTTGAAGAATCTTCTTTTTTTCAATCGAACACAACGATTACTTCTTGGTTGTATCTACCCAGTCGAAATCTCCTTCTAATCCGCAAAATTTCAGACCGATTGACTTTATCACCTACCATTCTGCCGACCAAAATCCCCCTCTACTTTGCGAGATTTAAGACCAGCTCCAATTCCAAACCACTATTCTTCTAGAATCACCAAATCCAACAAAATCTTCACATATATGTAGAAGTCTAAACAAAATTCTAATTCAACCGTCATATCAAACCATATATTATGCCACTCGCATGACTCATCATAATTAGATGATCATCATTTCAATCCAAAGCCAAACCTCTACAACTTGACCTTCTGATTTAAACTAAAGTCTCCACAGTTTAAATTTTCTATTATTAACCAAAGACAATATTATCTAATCCAAATATTTCACCAACTATTTATCCAAAATGACCCAAAATACTTCTCCTTACGATTTTTCTTTGATACCACTTCTATCACGAATCCGAACCAAGCAAGTTAATTTAAAATAATTAATTATAATTCTTAAAATTTAAAATTCTAAATAAATTTAACAGATAATACCAAGTCCCAAAATCCGAATGTGGCAAACCAAAATACACAGGACCCAACAAACTAAAATCCACACTGGACCTCATCGGACAGCCATCTAAACAAAAATAAATGTGACCTGCTCTATAAATATCGTAAGGGATGTAATAATCCAATCAAAAATTATAACCACACATAATATAACATCTGAACTATTCCCAAAATGCACTATGAGCATTTATCCGACCAATTTCATAATCTAATTGTATCAAATGTCAAATTTAAATCACAACAAACTAAACTCATCAAATCGGATGAATAGTTAAAGGTCACATCCTAACTCCTATAATGCGTCCGAGCCTTCTATTTTGAAGGGACAAAATAGAAAACGTTAGTCAAATGCTCAACAAATATCATATTTTAGACAAAATAAGTCCAATAAATCAAAAAAAAGTCAAATGGATAAAAATTCAGTCAAATTACGGAATAAATTCAAATTGTCGATAAGATAAATTCAACAAAAATTCAAAATCTAAGTTTTAAAATTCAATGGTAGTCTCGTACTCAAATCAAATATCTAAATCTAAATAAATGTCCAAATTTTAAAAATAGTCATCAACGGGATGTATATATATATAAATATATATAACAAAAATAGAGGTGATCTGAACCAATTTTAAAGTCGACGTCGATCCGCGTCTAATTTCAAATTCGAGTCCAAGTCCAAATTTAAGGCCCGATTAATTTGTGATTTGGGACAGAATCCGATAACCAAATGATCTAATGTGTGTAGAAACTAAATCAGCGTCACAATAAATATTCCAAATGTCCAGATCAAAATATATAATCAAAATCGTTGTACGAAACATACCAAGACCCAACTAAGGGCAAAATCGACGAATCTCAAATCCAAGTCTAAAATCCAAATCGAAATCCAACATAAATCAATATAGAAATACAAATTATGTACCAAATTTAGATTTTAATTATTTAAAGGCTAGCTTGAGGAAGGGTAATATATAGTCCTAATAACTTTAGGCCAAAATCTATGTATTCTGTAGCCATAGATAAGGTTGCTCATTATATTTTACCACCCATGACTTTGGATGCATTCCTCAAATTTGTTTGATATATTAGGACGTTCGAATATATATTCTAAAGTTAAATCAAATTATTCAAATAGGAAGGGTTACTACTCCAAACCTTTCCTACGGACGGAAAGAAATTTTTAAATAATAAATATCTTCCCATCAGAAGCTGGCCAGAAAATCCAATAATTTAAATCCAAATGTATCGACTACAACCCAACACATGCATATGACTGCACGGCTTATGCAGTATTTTATACTCATTTTCATATAAATATACTGATATAAAAATATACTGTATC
>JAODPA010012090.1:0-13482 GCA_025585075.1 Nepenthes mirabilis | reverse complement strand
TATTTGAGGAAAGTTGTTTTTATTTCATTTTCCTTTTACTTTTAGTTTTTCCTCATTAATTTTCTTTCATTTAAACTTTTCTAGATCCAAATAAATCCTTAATTGTTGATGCCTCTCTTTTATATTTTTACTGCATCACATCACCAGTCTAATTTTCCTACTATGTTTAGAAATTTCTTTGTTTTTTTTTAAAGATCTGAATTTTCTGTTCTTCCAGATTGTTTTGTATCTTTTCAATATCTTTCAAATTGCAACTTTTCTGGGAAGGTGCTCCAACTGCGGTAAAAATTATTAGATGTGTTGGCCTAATGGAAAGAATACGAAGTTATAGGGTTTGTTTGGATTTAGGTAAGTTTGAAGAAACGGAAAAGAAAATTGAAGGAATGAAATTTTCTATGTTTGGATTATATGAAAAATTATAAGAAAAAATATGATAAAAAATATGAATTAGAATATTCATATTTGAGAAAATTGAATTTTCTTTTATTTTTATTATTTTCTTATTAAATTTGTTTTTCTTTCATACTATCCTNAAATAATATAAAAATATATCAAGTAGACGATGATCTACCCACCCCAAATCCCTCTCAATCTATTAGCAATTATCAGTCTGGTCGCAACGTCTACGCAGCAGTCAGAGGAGTTCGTACCAAACTAACAAGGAGCTTCGTGCTGCTCTTCTGTCAGATTTGATAAGAGGCCGAAATCAACGCGCATACTGGTTCTCCTTCTCTCAACTATCAAATTTCTGCTTGCTATCGCAAATCAATCACCATTTCTTCAGTTCTCCATCTCTGTATCTGTTTCTGTTTCCGAATCCAGCAAAAAAAGGGGATTGGAAAATAATGGACGCTTTTAGAAAACAAGCGAGCAAGTTCCGTGAACAGGTAGCCAAGCAACAACAGGTACGTAAATTTGCTTTCGAGTATCGTATCCCTCTATCAGAACTTGAGACAAGAATGATACTCTTGAGAACTTCAAATTCAATATTGAACCGGAAAACCAAGTGAAAAAAATTGCTGGGTTTAGGGAATATGGATAATTAGGCAAATGTATTGAATCCTATATATTAAATATTTCTGGATTTTTGGTTAATTGGATTTATAAGTTCCTATCGCCAATGTGGATTATGACGTAAATAAAGTCAATTCACCAGAGCTGGTAGCTGGTCTCAGCATTTTGTAATGGATGTGGTGTTTAGGTTTGCATTCATCACATTTGACTATTGGAGTTATTGAAGCTACTTGATTTACGTCGAGTTTGTAAGATTGGGTGAAGTAAGGTTATGCTGTATTGAAATTCTTGAATTGCTGGTGTCTATGATTTGGTAATCTAGAGCTAAAGCATGGGCTATTCAACAGCAAAAAAGCATTAGGGCTGTTTTGATCACGGTATGGAATTGGAATAAAAATGCTGTGGAATTGAAATCGGGCTTATGAATTTGCTGCACATGTTTGGTGCTAGGGTATGGAATCAGAACGGGAATTGGAGTGGTGGTAGTTATGATAATTGTGAGGGAGTTCTTGGATTCTCTTTAATGAGTAGGTGATGGGTGCAGCATCGAACAGCAGGTCCATACTAAGATGCCAGGATATTCCAGACCTGTAGTCACCTGAGTTGCTCCCTTGCCGTGCAAAGCCGCCTGGATGCCAAGTTGTTAAACTTCCAAGTTGCTAAGTGACAGAGCAGCCAGAAGGCTGAATGACCTCATTGCCAAGCCGCCAAGCCATCAGGCTGCCTGGTTGCCTGAGTTATCGAGTATCAGACATCGTGTTGTCAGATAGCTTGGCTATCATACCAGCTTGCCTTGACTGAGACTGGATTGTCGAAAATGGCTTGCAGAAGGGAAAAGCACCGAAAGGCCAGTCAGATCATCATATTTTATTGCTATACAAAGCGCCAGATCATTTTGAATCATTTACCAGAATTAGAGAGGCCAACATCAGTTGGTATGCCACATCAACCACAATACATGACATTCGAGGAGTTATGCATGTGCAAGTGATTCGAAAAGACCTATTATGTCCACAATCTTCCGGGTGACTGTTGATGCTCTGAAGTTGAAGAAACGCGCATAACGTACAAAGATTGGTTAAAACCGTAATACAGACAATCAAGTACTGAGAATAACTAAGGACAAATGGTTCTCCAGTAGCCATTATCATCAGTTATTGGACTGAGGAGCGTTACTAAAGCACCTTTAGTTTGGGCTAAGTGCCTCATATTACAAAGTTTATTAACTGATGCTTCAGCAGTTTAAGCATCTAAAAGATCATTGGCTTCCCATAGTACTCACTGTCATCTAAAGGACTCCCAACTCGCTTTTTCAAGCAATTACTCTAATTAGATTCCTGCCCTCTAGATGCTTTCGATCCTCTATCATTAAACTGTTTTCTAGATTGACTAGTGCGAAACTAACTTGAGTTTTAATGTTTAAACTGGGGGGGGGGGGTTTCCCAAACCTCTGACTTATTTTTTTGAGTTGTGGTGTGTAGGATCTGGGTTATAAGATTTAAGAGCCAATTTCGGAACCTTTTGGGTTGAATCTGAATTCTCGATACTTATCACTAGGGAAATTAATTTGAATTGGAAGTGGATTCCTCTCTAACACAACGAATGAGAATCATCAATTCCAATCCCAATTGTGAGTTCTGGTTTAGCTGAACTGAATTTCCCCTTTGACTTGTATAAGGCCTACAGATTGCAGCTTGGGATAATTCATGGGGTGAATTGAGTATGTTGAATACAATGTTTCATTATGTGTGAGGATTGTGATATAGTTGATGAATGATGGAGCTAGTACTTTGGCTTTTGCCAGGTTCAAATGTTGGATCTTAATTCAGATGTATGGATAGAATTTCATGAATCAAGGATGCAGTATTGTTTTAATTCAAATTTCATTTCCTAACATGAAGTTAAATCATTGAACTGCTTGCTTTTGGTTAAATACATTCCCCTGGTGCTTGTAATAGGTTGTTTGTGTGATCTATTCAATGTTTAAATCAGCTTGGGGACTCATACCTCTAGGAATATATTTTGTTACATACCCTTGAATTTCAAGAACTCGGCAGTCGTCCATTATTGGGGGAAAGAAAATCACTATGTTTACATTCTTGATGCAGCACTGAAACTTAATATGTTATACATTGTGTTTTTCTAATACTTCTGCCTATTTTTAATGTCTTCCTCATGTATCTTCTCTTGTTTGCCATGGCAATGTGAATTACAGGCTGTAATGAAGGCTGTAAGTGGAACTGGCTACGAAAGTTCGGATATAATGGTTATAGACGAGGCTGAGATGCAAAGACATCAACAACTGGAAAAATTATACAGATCTACTAGGGCAAAAAGGGTAGGGATAACTTTTTGTCTACTTCTATCTCTTTTTATGAGCAGTAACACTCAAATTTCTGAGTTCTTGCTATGGAGAAACAGTTTGTTGACATACACTTCTTGGTTAATTACCATCTTATATAATTTGGCTATATAATCCAAAATTGAGAATCAGTTATATCATTTTGTGTTATGCCAAAGTTGCTACCAGCTAGTTATATACTGGAAAAACAGTCTCTCTTTAGTTTTTCTTGGCATGCAATAAAACTTTATTGTTGCAATGTAACATTTTGTATTTTCTATGCCATATTAATGTTTTTTACTGCAAGCCCAAAATTTATGTTTACTGATCCCATTTAAACAATTGGGCTAACACCTGCTGATCTAGTCAGCATTCTGTACTCTGAAACCTTTTTGGTGTACGGGAACTCTATCCTGATTGCTCTGAACTATTATTTCAAAATTGAATTTTAAATATTGTTTTATAATACTTATGTGTTGGTATTGGTGTGAAATTTCTTTATATGTCATTTGTGGTTACTTTCTCAATCTTTGATGACTTGGCTTTCAAATGAAAAAAATCTGCTTCCCTTTTCATTCTTGGGTGAGAACATGTTCGTGAAATCATACAGTTTTCTTATTATGCACTTGACGGACTTCTTTCAGGATTTTCAGAAGGAGATTGTTAAAGCAGCAGAGACTTTTACAGCTATTGGGTATAAAACCATTGAAGCAGGTGAAAATAGTTCCCTTATTTTTTCAATAATGACTCGTGCCTATACACGGCTTAGATTGTAATCGTTTGCATATAGTGAAAAATTGTGGCCATTGCTGCCTCGGTGCAAGTGCAGAATTCTTGGATTGTTAGGTGACTGTGCTGGGCTTGAATCTTGAGAGTGGCCAGCTTGAGCAAATAATTTAACTTGGATAATTGAGATCACAGCTTGTCCCAGCGTAGCCTGCTCAGCAACAGCAGTATTGGGTATTTGCCATCAATATACATTGTGATTTTTGAGCTAATATATCTGCTTATCGTTATAAAATTAGCTTAATACTTGATCTAAGTTCTGGTATCTTTGGATGCCAAAAGGAGTCATATTTACTAGACTAGCCGCCAACATGCACATTAGAACTATGTGACTCAGCATTCAGGGAAGCACAAAGAAAATCAAGCGCTGGGATCATTTTCTTTGAGGATGTCTTGTGGCCCTCGTTGTATGCTATGCATGCCTCTTTAGGATCAATTTCTGTTGAGATTTAGATAAGCATGTAAGGCAGCTGCTGCCTGCTTCTCAATATTTGCGCTTTTCTTTATGAGTCTTTTTGCTTCTTCACATCATCTTTCTCTTATATAGTTTTTGGTTATTTTTTTTATCTTGTTGAATTCTCTGCCTTTTCTGATTCTCCATTTAGTGCATCTGTGAAGTGCACACAATTTCATGTAGTTTGTTGTCCATTCTTTGCTATTAGCTGTTTATGTGAGTTGTGTTGATTTTATCTACCATTTTTTATGGCTAAAGCTATAGAAATAAGCTCTTTATAATGAAGGAATATAAAGTTGCATGTGTTTTACATTTACCCTTCATAGACTATCAATAAAGGAGCATCATGCACTGGGCAGCCAAGATAGTCCTTTGTATTCTTATGCATATTTTTGATAGCATGCATTGATTCATTGTATTGAATCTGATTTTCATGTATGTAACAGGTTAATAACCTGATAAATAATCTTCAATTTTTTAGCTTTTTGAAGGATTGTCTGTGATGCCCTTAATATTTATACTTTTTGGGATGAGAATTTATCTGGGGCATGATTTTATATGATGATATTATAAATAAAGGGTATTTGGACTTGAAAATTATTTAAAGTTTGTTTAGGTAAGGACTTGAAGGTTCTGGTGTTACGTCTGATGCAGTGTTCTATTTTTCATGACCCGACTTGGCTTATTGTTACGATCACCATGGTGGCTCCGGCGACGATGACAAGAAAACCAACGGAAGGGGAGATCAGCGGAGGATAACGGTGAGCTGACAGGCAAATTGCCTTGAGAGAGAGAGAGAATTTAGGGATAAAAGGGGATCGGGGAAGAGAAGGCAGAGAGGAGAGAGATGAACAAATGAGAGAGAGAATCAGCAGAGGGATAGAGAGAGGGAGTTAAGGGACGGCAATAATTCCTTTTTTTCATTATGCATCTCATTACATATATAAGGAAAACGGTAACGGGGAACGGTAACGGGAAACGGTTAACGGGAACGGGGAACGGGTAACGGTAACGGGAAACGGGAAACAGGTACGGGAAACGGGAACGTAAATAAAAACAGAATTTAATATCCATCGCATCTGGTTCAACTTCGGGATTATATGGACGAGTACGTAACATTGCCGTTCCCATCAAAATAACCTTGTCCTCAAGGTTGATCAAAGGAAGGGCCGAATGAGAATTAGCAACGGAGTCCCAAGTGGCCTCGTGAGGTCCTTTAACTGTCTTCACATTATCACCATCTTCACAATCACAACTATTTTCAGCAGCTACATAAGTAGCTTCATGAATTGGCAATGTATTTGCTGACCCTTGTCCATTAGAGCAGATAGGGAGATGTTTCTCACTCCCATCTGAATCAAGTTTTTCATCAGGAGGTTCTCCCATGATCTCCAACTGACAGTCATTAGGAAAAGTTTCTTTCAAATCTATGGAGTCTTATCCATTACGGTCTGAATTGCAGTAATCAGTAAGAACGTTAAGATCACATTTAACGCCAAGGTCACTGTAAATTGTTTTATTGTTCAAATGATAATAATCCTTCACTTGACCATCGTTGTCATGGTCACCAGGGTCTTCTATATGGTGGAAATGTTTCACTGTTGCAATAGCCATTACCAACTTCTCCTCATTTAATCCACCACCAAGAGGATCGAAGGCACCAATAGGAGTCAAGTAGTAGCTTTCATCTTTCTCATCATACCTCACATCACTCGGGATTTTGAAATTATGGGGGTCTCTTGCAAGACCCAATTGAGATATACTGTCAGAATAAGTATCCGAATCAACTTGGATGGAAGAGCAGTTTTCATATGGATCAACAAACTGTCCGTTCTCTTTCTTCAATATGGCAGTAGCATTTTCAATTGCAAGTGAGTATAGATAGCTGCTCTCATGGCCACAATTCATCAGCATAGAAGATCTCCTAAGAGGATTCCTGAACTCTTTCGTTGAAGGTCCCGGGCAATGTTTTAAGTCATTAGGTTGAAGAATTGAAGTAACATCACCAGGTTGGAATTCCAACTCTGTAATGCCTCGCTCCATGAGCTGAATTCGCCATCTCAATGAACCAAACAGGTTGTAGCAAGCTAGATGAGCTATCCGATCCTTGCCATTCAATGGTGCGGTAGAGGACAGATCGGTGCCAACATTAGCACCCAGAGTTCCTTGCCGCAAGAAGCTTTTAGCACATTCCAGATAAGTAGAAACAGGAAGGGACCGAGAGCAAGACATAGTCCCAACACAATTATCCTGCCAACCCTCGCTGCTGCTTTCAACAATTACAGCCATTGTCAATGGAATAATCTCATTTGTTCTCTGCTCAAACACTTCCTTTATTGGAAAAGCTGGGGTGGTGAGTTCCAGATGAAATGTCACCTCTCTAGCTCTGAGTAGAGTCAATTCCACTCCACTGATAGTCAAAACATTTAATACTAGGAGCAAATAAGAGGGGGTATAGAGGAGGACCTTCCTCTTTATGAACATAGCCAAACCAAACATTATCAACCCCCAATGCCAACTTTGATAAAGATAGCCAGCTAAAGCATCATAAAGAAGGATCAGTACAACATAGGCAGTGAAGGAGTGAAGTACAAAGATGGAAGGTATTCTTTGCGACAAGTGAAACAAGTTGAAAGCCCACCCTGGAGACAAGGTCATCTTTACATAGATGAACAACATAATTGCAAGATTAATAATGCACAGCCCACCAAACAGCATCTGGGTTGAATGGACGACCACATTGGTTGACAGGGCAGGAAAAAACAACATGCTAGCCATTAAGTCATGATTTATCATGAAGTAGAATTCATCATGCACAAAGCCACTCCAACGAACACCATCACCCCACTGCTTATTTTCAAGGTCCTCTTCAAAAGGTCCTCCCAATTGTTCCTCTAGCAACCATGGAGATGAGAACATGCACTGGAAATCGTCACTCCGCAACCAAAATACTCTAGACCCCACTCCAATAGGATCAACAATCCAATACACTACAGCCCAATTATGCCTCCCAAATTTGTCTCGCAATGTTGGAATTGATTTTCCTTTCAAGAGTTGGGCGGTGGTGATACAAACTCCCATTGTTCGGTGTAGTTGGGTGTCTGAGTTTGTGGTGATGAGTAGAGTATAGTCATCCTCCTCACGCATCGTAGATAGAAATTTGGGGGCCTTACNATTATTACTATTACTATTATTATTATTACTATTCCCACCTTATTCCTCGTAGTATTCAACAAACCAAATAATGGAATACTAATTACCATCTTATTTTATTCCAACAATCAAACATGAGAATAATAATTTCAACTCTATTCCCATCTTATTCTATTATCTGGAATAATTATTCTATTCCCACATTATTTTATTCTAACAACCAAACGTACCGTAAGAGAATTAGGAATGCTAATTATGTAAAACATGTCTTCCTTTTATAGAGTTAAAAATTTTCAATGTTATTGTAATTAATCTGTCCAAACATGTCCTTAATTAGGTTAGTTAACAAATTTTCTATCCATGTCTAACTTCTTGCGGCCAGGAATACAACTTCCAATCAATTTTCGCACCAAAAATTGATCTGTCAACACAACAATTTTTTGGCATTCAATGTACAGATTGAACGCTGCATCACATGTCACTACAGATATCTCACGTTTGAGTTACCATTCAAATGTTGCATCAAATGTCATACTAGATCCTTCAATTTCTTACCCAAACAAACTCTAAATAATTACAAAGTCTAAATACCCTTACTTTATCCATAATATGATCATATAAAATCATACTCCAAATAAATTTTCATCCCAGAAAGTATAAATATTCAGGGCATCACATTGTCTATGTTATTTATGGCATTCATATTTATAGACTCACCTTAATCATTACTTTTGTGCATGTAAATGCCATGGATGTGGCTGTCTGTCTATAACTGTCATTCCCTTTTCATTCTCTATAAATGTCAGGAACCAAATTGTCTGATGACTGTTGCAAATATGGAGCTGAAAATATTGACGATGATATTTTAGCTAAGGCTGCTTCTATATATGGCGATGCTCTCAAACACGTGGAAAAAGAGCAAGAAGATCTGAATAGGCTAATGCTGTCTCAGGTTAGTTTTTGTTGTTGTTATGTAAATCCTTGTATGGCATCAATCAGTATATCCACTTTCTACTTAGTTGTTTGTTCTGTCCCACGAATTGTTGATAATTGAAAAGAGATATCTCTGTAAACACAAGCTGCAGAAGATGATACGCTAGAACAATGCAAAAGTGTCACTTCAATCTGGGTATATTTTAAAAAACCTATTAAGTGTTTCCTGAGTTCTTCTGTATTATCTCTACAAACTCTGCTATCACAATATATGAAGCAATCAGCTTCGATAGATCCTTACAAAACTCAAATTGTTATCAGCCAAACTATATAATGAGTAGTCCAACTTCCCTGTAATTCGTTGCCCATCTGTTGTTGGAAGAATTCATCATTGTGCTTACTTTCCTCCTTGGGCTGCTAGCGAATTCTATTCGTGTCATTAGGCCTACTACAGGTTTCTTTGTCTTCTTAATTTGAATGCATCTAACTTCTATAATTTGGATTAAGTTTTTTTTTTTTAATTAGTGGATGAATTGCATTTCCAATATTAAATTTTCATTAAAAATAAAATTTCATAATCTCATTAAATTTTTTTTAAGGACATCTGGTCTAATGAAGAATCAATTTGTTTGTTACTACATAATGAAAGAATAGAAAAATTTGTTTGTTTCTTTTTGTTTTCCATTTCATTTCTCTGTGGAAAAATTTGTCAATGGATTATTTCAATTTTATTTTATAATTGACTGATTCTCCATCTTCATTAATTGGAAAAGTACTGGAGTACTGTGTTTCCACTTTCAGTATAAAACCCATAACACTGTAAGAGTATTTTCAAAAATACCTATGAAATTTGAGAAATCGAAACAAGGTTCCCCATTTTCCTAATTGTGTTTTGCATTTGGTAAACTTGTTTTTACCTTTAATTTTTCTTAAAATAAACTAAATGACAAGCAAGAACATTTTCATAAGTGTCAGGTGGTAGGTGTTTCAGGTCCGAAACTTGATCCAAGCTGTTTCTATCTGTTGATTTGTCATACACACAAGGTTGTAGTTGTTGGTGGGGAAATGGATATTTTCGGTCTAACTTTATGTGTATGACCTGAACTCTCATTTGACCTAAATTTATTTGTTATCCTGCTTAGATAATGTCAAGTATTATCCTAGCAAATGATTTTTTTTCTTTCCTAGCTCTTCTTTCCCAATGAAAAAAAATCAAATGGTTAGTTACTTAGTGCTAGCTACACAATTATCCTAGCTATACCTAATTGGATCCATTTTCTCAACTTCAGAACTTTCTAATTTACTAGCATAATATAATTTACTGTCAAATCTCCTAAATTAAAGCTACTAAATAGATGCATAAATTTCACTTCTGCTGCCCCAGATTTTAGATCCCTTGAGAGCAATGAGTACTGGTGCCCCTCTCGAGGATGCTCGGCATCTTGCACAACGTTATAGTCGGATGAGACAGGAAGCAGAGGCTCAGGTACTGAGATAATATTACTCCTGCTAATGTAAATATTGGCTAATATGTATCGGTATTAGGCTTTTTGATACAAATATTTTCTAATATCGCGGCGATATTGTGATATATTTCTATATCGGCAATATTTTGCTAGATATTGACTGATATTCAAAAGATCGGTCGATACGACCTTATCAACTTATGATTTTTAGAAATTCTTTTTGCCGATATATCTGATGCTGATTCATATTATCCAATGAAGATACGGTCGTAACAGATACCGATACCGATACCGATTCTGGTATTTTCATCAATGATTACAGCTCTTACTGTTTTTTCATGAATAAACATCTGCTTTATTTCCCACCCAGCCTATGGAGTGTAATTTACTATCACTATCTGGATTGAGAGATCATGTTAGTAAACAGGCAGCTGAGATTTCCCGAAGACAGGCACGTGTGAAGGAAGCTCCAAGTCATGAAAATGTTGCAAAGCTGCATGCTGCTGAAGCTAGAATGCAGGAGCTGAAAGCTAACATGGCAATTCTAGGTAAAGAGGCAGCAGCTGCACTAACTGCTGTTGAATCACAGCAGCAAAGACTAACATTTCAGAGGCTTGTTGCTTTGGTTTGTATTTGCCATCTGTTATTTAACTATTTTTCTCATAAATTAATAACATAATTCTGTTGGTGGTTTCATAAGCTTGATTTTTTGCACATGAAGGTCGAGGGAGAAAAAAATTACCATTTAAGAATAGCTACCATTCTTAGTGAGGTTGAAGCTGAGGTAGATATATCTATTTTTTTTTCGGGAGAGAAATGTGTGAATGAAGCAATTCAATTTATGCATTGACCTCTTGCTCATTTCAGCTGGTCTCAGAGAAGCAACAGAAAGAATCCATTCCCCCTGTGTTTTCAGTGCAGAACAGTTCAGGGAAGACGGCATTCTTCTTGGCTGAAGTATGTTAAAAGTAATGATGTTTTAAAATTTTTGAATGATGTGATTGCAAGTATGTCTATGGTGAAGATGAAATTTCTTAAGGGTATGTTTGGATCAAAGAAAATATGAATAAATAAAAAAAATTAAAAGAAAATGTTTTTTGGTGTTGGATTGGATGAAAAATTATTGGAAAAAAATAGCACGGAAAATATGNGAATATTCATATTTGAGAAAATTGAATTTTCTTTTATTTTTATTATTTTCTTATTAAATTTGTTTTTCTTTCATACTATCCTATAACCAAACACACTCTTTGGGTCTACTTGGTCATAGAAAAGTTTGAAGGGAAGGCAAATAACGAGAAAAAAAATTAAAATAAAGAAAATAAAATCACTATGACTATTTTAATATCCATTTTCATTGTATTTTGTGTTTTTCTATACAATTTAAACATAAAAAAGTATTTATGTTAAAATTTTCCCTTTTCTTCAAACTTTATGTATTCAAGTAGACCCTTAGATATTTAAGAACCAATAGTCCTGTCGTTTGCAAAATGAGTTTGCTGTTTTCCATTGCTATTTCATGCATGTTCACTGAAATATGATAGAGCAAGGTTTGGAAGAACATATTAAAAGTATTGCTATGTTGCTACATTTGGACCCTATAATTTCAAAAATAAAGGGAAAAGGGGGAAAACATCAGAATATTTTATTATTATTCAGTTCGTCTCAGAAACATGTTAGACATGTAGGCTATTTTCAGAGAAATAAACTTCCTACTATAAGTTTTTTAAAAATTAAAAGCCATTCTATAATTTAGAAACAATTAAAATCTAAACATTTATTGTTGTCTCTGTCTCTCTCCCACTCTTTAATATCTTGTGAGGTATATATATTATAGCACAATTTTTTTATATTAGGTCACTCACAAATTGCAACTTTCTATGAATTTTTGGATTGATGAAACAAAAAATATATATTCTTTATTGCCCATTTACTGCAAAATAGTTTGTTGATAGGTTATATTCTTATATCTGTAAATAAATTATAAATTTTAGTTATCGTGTCTTTAGCTTGTCTTTTCATCATTTTAGAAAAATAATGTGTTAGCTTATTAGTGTCGTGTTCATATCTCGTGGTGGTGCCATGCTTCTTAGGGTTCTTTCATGTGTTTCCAAATTAACACTTGTCTCTTCTTGCTGTCTTCCAAACTCACTTCATCTTTGCTTTTATCTTGTTTTTCATAGAAATCCTTGAGCTCTGTTTTCTCTGAGGAAAGAATACTGAGAGGGAAACTCATTCAATGTTTGGGTTCAATGACGAATTAATAGAGATCTGTTCTATACATTAGATTTTCTTTTCTTTTCAATAGTTGAGGTCACTTTGAAGCCGATGGACAGTAGAGATTGAGATAATATTTTATTATATTATCTTAATCTTAATATTTTGCATTGTAAGTATAGATATCAACCATTGGTAGAATAAGAGAACCTTATGTTTAGAATGACAATCGAAAAACTCATATATTGTTTGTTCCTTGCTTGAGCTCATGTTCCATGCTTGCGGGGCAGTGCCTTTCAACGGTTGAGATTATTTTAAAAGTGATGGAAAGTAGATATTGAGATGATATTTTAATATATAGTTTTAATCTTAATATTCTATATTGTAATGATTAATCTTAACTAGTACTAGGACAAGAGAGTATTATGTTTGAATGATCATATTGATGAACCCGCACATAACTTGATGTCGGTATAGCAATGCCGCTTTCTATAATTTTACTAAAATTTTATAAAAATGAATAATATTATACCTATTATGCGGTCCCACTTAGTAGAAAGGAAACTAATAAAAAAAGAGATCGCTCAAAAAGTGTTATATCATATTCTTTTGGAGGGTCATACTACCCTTATAATTAGAGTATTAATCTTCCGCATTAATGTCTTTTTTTTCCATTACTAGTAGCGATGGGATTGATTGTTTTTCCATGACCACTCAGGTGAGCCCGTCGGGGTGGTCGGAAGGTGAGTGCAAAGGCCGAGCTGGGTGGTTTCCGTCGGCATACGCTGAGAAACGTCAGAGAATTCCCTCAAGGAACGCCACCGCGGAAGCATATTAGTGAGTTGATCCATTTATTTATTTTTTTTTATTTTTTTGGATTCCATACTTCAAATTGTGCTTCTAAACTTTGGTTAATTGTAGGCTTTGATATTGAATACTTTTGGTTATAGGGCCACTAAGATGAAAAATTAGTAACCTGATTAGAATTGATGTACATTATGCTTATCCAAGACAGAATGGGTTGATGATAATCTGTGTGGATAATGTTATGGCTGAGTGTGCAAATATTTATTAGAGAATGGGTTCATTAAATTGATAGTGTTAGAAATATATTGTTT
>JAODPA010012079.1:0-13479 GCA_025585075.1 Nepenthes mirabilis | reverse complement strand
GACAAAATAAACGGTGCCTAAGATACACCTATTATAATACTCATGTGCGACTTGGATAAAATATTAGTGTATGAGTAATGCTTGATGCGGCAATTGTGCACGAATAGGGTTTTGGAATGACACCTAATGCATGTCTATTGACAATCATGCACTGATTGTATTATATAAGGTCGCCCTAATATTGTTTTTGTCATTTTATAGGGAAAAGGAGAGAGAGGAAGGAGAACGAGAAAGGAGAAGAAGAATAAGAAGAGAGAGAAAGATGATGAATGCATTTTTTGAGTTTTTAGAGTCATATCTATTAAATCAAATGTCTATGACAAGTATTTCAAAATCCCTTCTTTAGTCCATTTCATGAATCTTTTAATTTTACTTATGATATTTATTTTATTGTACAAATATACTATATTTTACATCCCTACTTTGAATATTAGAAAGTATTTGTTATTATATATATATAATTGTTGAATTTTGGACACATATTTTATGAATATTTTCTAACCATTTAGACTAGTAGGTTATGGATACTTATTGGATTCAGATTTGTTGGTGCCGTGATGAAGGGCCCACACTAGTGGGCCGAGATGATTAATGAGCGGGAGGAGGAAATTCTCCGACTAGAGAGGCTCCTGAGCCAATCGAGTGCTATTGCCGCACAGGCCCAACAAGATCGCAAGAAGGCTACCCCCCTCAGGTTGGAGCTGACTGAACTGAATGAGAGGTTGGGTAGGCTGGAGACTCGAGCCATCAAAGCCCACAAGCTGGCGGACGAACTTTGAATAAAGAACGTTGAGCTTGAGGGTGAGATGACTACTCGTTTGTATCCAGAGGAGGTGAGCAAAGCGTTGAAGACAGACTTTGGAAAGGCGTTCACCTCTGTAGACAAATTGTCATCATGGTGGTCTCCTATTTTTCAGTTGGCATCCTCGACCCTAAGAACCATGTGGCTCTGGAACACGATCACCCGACTGACTTCTCCCAAGGCAGAGGGGAGCCCTCCACGAGTCCTCTTAGAAGCCCCTGCCCTAGCTAGGACATTTTTTGTATTTTCGGATTTTGTTTGTCCTCCCTTATATCAATCGTTTGTACAATAATATTTATTAATGAAAAGAAATTCATTCCATAGAAGTGTCGATTTCTCTACTTATGTGTTGTCTCATTTCTCCGCGCTGGCCGGCATGCTAGGCATGCTCACTTTTGTATGAGGGACAAATGTTGCGTCTGGGTAGTCGTATGGCAGTGCTGGCCATGACTTTGTCTTTGACCATCGTAGGCTAATGTCGCGCGGCTCAATGTCGCAATGTGACATTTGTCATTACGATGTTGCAGGCGGGTTCAACAAGGTGAGAGCATGTGTCGCTTTGCATAGAAGCGACATGACCCTTCAATTTCTATCATGACATTGTTTTCAACAAGAGTTTTGCCTATTTAAGAGTGGCATCTCCTGCAATTTGGTTCATCACTTGCCCTAATAGTCCCTCTGCTTTCGCCATGGCTAACAGAGACATGATTAATCTTTTAACTTTGCTTGGTTTGGGATGAGAGGCATCGTCTTCTCCCTCACAAGTGTGACAGACCGGATTACTAATAGACTACTATTCATGTCCGTTAATATCTAAATACAAATAAAGTAACTAGGCAAACATAAATGACCATGCAAAATATTACAATAACACACAAAATCCAAATCGACCAATCTTCAAGTCAGCCTCGTCTAGGCCGGCCACATATCTAGGTTGGCCTCATCTAGATTGGCTGCCTCTGAGGTGAAACTAATGCCATAAGAGATGCCACTAGAAACCAAAAATATTTAAACCAAAATACCCTGTGGAAGCATACAAATATCCAATAATTTACATGGTGGAATCGTTTACACAAAAGTATTTCCAAAATGATAAAAAATACATTCAAAGTCGATCAACCAATTGCTTCATAAATCCAGATCGGTCTCTCAAGCCTAGATAAATCTAGATCGGCCTCCAAAACCTAAGTAGTCCTCCGACTCTACTCTTCCTCGTCCGACATAAACTCTTACCTATCTAAAGGTAAGAAAAACAGCAATGAGTAAGTCAATTACTCAGAAAGGTATAAATGAGCAAAGACATGCATAATTTATTACTTCAAAACGAAATCAAAAGAAACAGGATAGGAGTATAATGCATAAAGGAACATAAAACATGGACCGAAAACATTTTCATGGGTACTAATCCACTTTAAATCAGGATGTTATTTATTTTATTCTTAATTACTTTGCCTTCAAAATCATATTGAAAACTCAATCATCTTTAGGGATCAGATGGAAGTGGACAAAACGAGGAAGGATTTTGTAATCTCCACACAAGCAAAAGTCGATCCTCTTATTCTACTCCCAGGGATGCGCGGTAATGCGTTTAACCCAACTTATAAGGCCATAGTCCAAAGTCGCCACCAAAAGTTCCCCCATGGCCCAGGGGCAATTCTCGAGTTATCACTCTAATATTTTTTATCCAGTTTCTTAACAGTATTTCAAACAAAAACTCTACACAAAGTTCTTTTATCCGATGGCCATATATCAGATAACAAATAACAGATAACAAATTGTAGAGTTTTTACTTGCTGTTCACATATACAATTTTTCTTGGTCTTATGACTTATGTCTTAAGCTTCAAACAAATGAACTCTTTAAATAAGCAAACTAATATTTACAAACAGTGAATAAACGTACAAGGTAACTTTTCCTGCATACCAAAACTTGAGCTTTTACCAAATTTTATTGCAATACCTAGCTCAAACATAAGAAGGAAATTCTAGCAATATTTGAACATGAATCATAGAATGAAATCTAACATATAAAACATAATACATGCACTGAAATATAGAGTTTCTTCACAAAACATGAGAAAGCAATTATCATGATATGTAATCTGTGAAAACATAGTGGAGAAGGATATTAAAACAATAATATCTGAAAAAATCGGATAAGAATCAGTATCAGCTAAAGACAAAACATAGAGTACACTTGCCTTAGTCTGTTCTACAAATTTTCTTACTCAATTCTTGGCCTGAAATTTCTCTCTCCTTCATCTCCTTTTTCTTTTCCAAACTTTCTTCCCTAACCTATAAATCCTATATTTAAAGATAACGGGGTAGGTGAGAACAGGTGAGGGTATGTTACCTACTCTGGTACTTATCTTTTTCCCGCTCAATTTCCCTACCTTGAAAAGTCAATGGAGCAAGTGGGAGCAAATCACCCACTCCGGCCTCTATTCCCATTCTGCAGATAAGCCAATCCAAACAAATCAACATGACAATCTGGTCAGCTAACTAATCCGATCAACTATCCAATTTGGCTGATCAACAATCCTTAACCGGTTAACTATCCGATCCGGCTAGTCAACTATCCAATCCGGCCGCTCAACTATCCTTAACCGGTTAACTATCCAATCTGGCTAGTTTCCAATTAAGGCCGTGACTAAATCCTACGAACCCGATCCTTGCAATTATTCCCTACTTATAAAATTTCGTTCTCGAAATATAACAAGACTTATACAATTCATGGAAATAGATAGGGATATTTATTCCGGATCTCCTCTTTACGCTCCCATGTAACTTCTTCGGGTGAATGATTCTTCCATAAAATGTTTACCATAGGAATGGTCTTTGCGGGTAATGTCTGTTCCCTCCGGTTTAAAACCTACACCGGCTCTTCGGTATAAGATAGATTTTCACCAATAGTCAAAGGATCAAAATTAATTACATGCGTTGGATCATAAACATATTTACAGAGTATTGATACGTGAAACACATCGTAGATACGTGAAACACATCGTAAACAATGGCCAGGTTTGGCGGTTAGGCTAACCGGCAAGCCACTTCTCCAACTTTCTCTAAAATCTCAAAGGGTTAATAAATCGAAATGTTTCTTTGGACGGCGATACTTTCAGGAGTACAAAATCAAAAACCTTGAATTTCAACTCCGATCTCCTTTTGTCTACGTAACTCTTTTGCCTACTTTGAGCTACCTTTAAATTCTCGTAAATTATCCTGATTTTCTTTGTTGTCTCCTTAATAATATCCGGACTAAGAAGTTTCCTATCTCCTATTTCTTCCCAATGAATAGGTGACGTGCACTTTCTCCCATATAGAATTTCAAATAGTGCCATACTAATACTCGCTTGGTAACTATTATTATAAACAAACTTTATCAGAGCCAAATGGTAGTCCCAGCTATCTTTAATTTCTACTACCGAGGCCCTTAACATGTCCTCTAATATTTAAATTGTACGCTCTGATTAGTCATCTATTTGGGGGTGATAAGCTGTGCTGAACTTCAATCTTGTCCCTAGTTTTTAATGTAAGCTTTTTCAAAATTTTGAGACAAATCTTGAAATTCGATCGGATACAATCGAGGCTGGCACACCATGAAGCCTAACAATCTCATTAATATATAGCCAAGCGAATTAATCTCGACAATATGTCATTCGAATTGTCAAGAAACGGGCCGATTCAGTCAGTCAGTCAATGATAACCCATATGGCATCGTGGTTTTTTGTGGTTCTTGGCAAGCCAGACACAAAATTTATTGTAATATCCTCCCACTTTCAAGTTGGAATGGGCATTGGTTGCAACAACCCAGCCGATTTTATTCTTCGGCTTTCAATTGCTGATAGATAAGGCATTTACTTACAAAAGCCACAATTTTCTTCTTCATCTTTCTCTACTAGAACTTTTTTCTTAGGTCCTGATACATCTTATCAATCCTAGGGTGAATAGTATACCTGATTCAGTGGGCTTCCTTCACAATCTCTTCCTTAAGCTCTTTATCATTAGGTACACATAATCGATCCTTGAATCTAAGGATTCTGTCAGCACGAACATTGAAATCAACTTTATAGTCCTTTTCCAAGTCTCCAACAATCTCCATCAATAAGGAATCATTCTCTTACCCCTCTTTGATTTTCTACAAGACCTCCAGTTGCACTTACAAATATCATAGCAACATCCGGTAGCCCTTGACGTCTTGCTGAATATTGTAATGCTTCATACAATCCAGTATTTCCATTTCCTTAATCTGTAATCTTGCTATAAAGCTCGATCGGAAGTATCAGCAACAACATTGGCTTTTCCTCGCTAGTATTAGATTTCATAATCATAATCCATTAGAAATTCAATCTACCTCCTCTACCTCATATTTAACTCCTTCTGTGGTAATAAATATTTTAAACTTTTGTGGTTAGAATGGATAAGAAATTTCTCACCGTACAGGTAATTCTTCTAGATTTTTAACGCAAAAACTATGGCAGCTAGTTTCAGGTCATGGGTTGGATAGTTTCTTTTGTAAACTTTTAACTGCCAGGACCCATAAGTAACCACCTTTCCATGTTGCATTAGGACACAACTTAATTCAATCTTAGAGGAATCACAATAAACCACAAAACCATCGGATCTTTTCGGAATACTCAAAATTGGCACAGAGGTAAGCCGATCCTTAAACTCCTGAAAACTATGCTCACATACCTCAATCCAATCAAATTTAGCCTCCTTCTTTGTCAATTGGGTGAGCGGCATAGCTAATTGAGAAAAATGTTCCACGAATCTATGATAATATCCGGCCATGCCAAGAAAACTCCGAACCTCAGTCACTGTCATCGATCGGCTCCAATTTACTACGGCTTTGATCTTCTTTGTGTCGTCTGAAATACTATCCTTAGAAATGATATGGCCCAAGAATCCCACTTCCTCCAACAAAAATCCGCACTTGTTCAGCTTCATAAATGATTGATGACCTCGAAGAGTTTGGAGCACAGTCCTTAAATGTATCTCGTGCTCTTCATGACTCTTAGAATAAATAAAGATATTATCAATAAAAATTACCACAAATTTATCCAAATAGGGCCAAAAGACTCGATTCATCAAATCCATAAAAGCGGCCGGAGCATTTGTTAAACTGAATGGCATTACTATGCACTCGTAGTGGCCATAGTTCGTCCGAAATGTCATTTTCGCCACATCCTCCTGTCTAATCCGCAACTGATGATAGCCCGATCGAAGGTCAATTTTTGAAAACACACTGACTCCCTACAATTGGTCAAAGATATTATTGATCCGTGGTAAGGGATATTTATTCTTAGTTATAATTTTATTTAACTCCCGATAATCCACACATAACCTTAAAGTTCCATCCTTCTTCCTTACAAATAAGTTTGGCGTACCCCATGAGGACACACTTGGTCTAAAGAAGCCCTTACTCAGCAATTACTGTAGTTGCAGCTTCAATTCCTTTAATTTAACGGGTGCCATTTTGTAGGGCATTTTTAATATCGGTACTGATCCTGGCATAAGCTCAATTTCAAATTCTATCTCCTGGTGCGGTGGCAACCTAGATAATTTTTTGAAAAATATATCCTTAAACTCACATACTACAAGTATCTCCTTTGTTGACACTTCATATTCTCAATTACACTAGCATATGCTAGATAGCCTTGACATCCATTTTTCATTAAATGTCGGGTATGAATAGTTAAAAAAATAAGATGCCTCTTTTCACCGAACTTCTTGAATATAAAAAGGCTCACAACCCGAAATATCAAAGTCTACAATCTTTCGAAAACAATCAATGTTGGCATAATATTTCACCGATCAATCTATACCTAAAATTACATCAAAATTATACATCTCCGGCAAAATTAAATTTGCTGGCAACTGAGATTCATTTACCTCAACAACACACCCTGGATACATAATATCTATAAGTACAGCTGATCCTATGGGTGTTAAGACAATTAAAGAATAATAAAAAATCTTAGGGGATGATGCAAGATAATACACAAATTGAGGCAAAATAAATGAATGAGTGGATCCTAAATCAAAAGGCACGGGGTAAGAAATGCCACAAATAGATAGAATACCTTCCACCACGTTGGATAAAACTTCTGCCTCCTTTGTAGTGACTGCAAACACCTTGATCGAGATAGTGGATTTGGATGCTAGAGCTCGCTTTGGATGAGGACAATCTTTTATCATATGCCCCGCCTGACCACAGTTATAACAAACTCCCATCAACTTGAAATAAGGCTTGCCCCTGTGTAGCTTCTCACAATGGGGAAACCGGTTTGCTAATACCCTTGAGTTTGGTGCTGACAAGCTAGTTTTCTTTCCTGACTCTTCTTGTTTTGCCCTTTTTGGTGGTCTCCCCGATCCCACACTAGAGTTGGCTCCCGAACTATTTCGGCGAGACATCCTCGTTTTAAACAACTTCTCTTTCACAATCTCTTTTTTGGGAAGTGAGAGTTCTATCCATAACTTCTCCATAAGTCTGTAACTTCAACGTCGATAAATATTTTCTAATATCATCCCTCAAGCCTTGCGAAAATTTTCTTGCCTTCTTTTCTTCCCCCTCTACCAAAAATGGAGCAAAATGAGATAACTCCGTGAACTTAATATCGTACTTAACCACCGTACGATTCCCTGTCTTAATCGAAAAAACTCTTCCTCTTTCTACCCACAGAGACTAGCAGAAAAATATTTCTCCATAAAAGCTATTTCAAATATAACCCAAGTAATTTCATCCTCTGGTACCTCAAACACTCTTCTACATCTCTCACCAAAGATGGGCTTCTCCTTCCAACTTATGAGTAGCAAATAAAGCTCTATCTTCGGCCGGACATCAAATAACTGTGAATACCTTTTTAAGTCACTGGATCTATGTGTCTACCCTCACTAGATCCGGTTCCCCCAAAAATTTAGAAACTTGTTCTGCCGTAGATCTCTCATACGCCGTTGGACTAGGATTCGCTGGCGCCGGGTTTGAAGTAGGAACAGAAGCCATATAACGTTGCTCCATTGATTCTATTATCTGAGCCATCCTTCCTAAAAAGTTCAAATACTCAACCTTTCGATCTTGAGGGGTACTAAAACCAACTTGGATATTTCTTTTTCTACATCTCATGTTATTATCCTATAACCAAAATATGACAACATCAATTAATTCAAAAAATTCAGATTAGAGGGAGGGGTCAATAATTATTCAATGCATTCAAAGATTAAACCCCCGAGCTTCATACAATTATTTGGTCATTAGAAGATACTTCAGCCATAAACAACTACCTTGGCCGCTAACCGCTACCTCAACCATTAAACCTAGAACACGTAAACATTCCATCAAATCCTAACTACTCTTAACCAACTTCTATCCAAACCAAACTGAAACTTCTGCTTTAAGATCGATTAACCGTAAGGTATTTCTTTCTCTTTGATGCCAACTGTGACGGACCGAACTACTAATAGACTACTATTCACGTCCGTCAATATCAAAATATAAATACAGTAATTAGGCACACATAAATGATCATGCAAAATATTACAATAACACACAGGATCTAAATCGGCCAATCTTTAAATCGGTCTAGTCTAGGCCGGCCACATATCTAAGTCAGCCTTAGCTAGGTTAGCTGCCTTTGAGGTGAAACTAATACCATAAGAGATACCACTAAGAATTAAAAATACTTAAACCAAAATACCTCGTGAAAGCATATAAATATCCATTGATTTACATAGCGAAATCATTTATATAAAAGTATCTCCAAAATGATCAAAAATAATTTCAAAGTTGATCCACCAATTGCTTCATGAATCCAAAACTGCCTCTCAAGCCTAGATAAATCCAGATCGGCCTACAAAACCTAAGTAGTCCTCCGACTCTACTCTTCCTCGTCTGGTATAAACTCTTACCTGTCTGAAGGTAAGAAAAATAGTAATGAGTAAACCGATTGCTCAACAAGGTACAAATGATCAAAGACAGGCATAATTTATTACTTCAAAACGAAATCAAAAGAAATAGGATATGAGCATAATGTATATAGGAACATAAAACATGGGCCGAAGGCATTTTTATGAGTATTGGTCCACTTTAAATTCGGATATTATTTATTTTATTCTTAAATACTTTGCTTTCAAAATTATGCTGAAAACTCAATCATCTTTAGGAACCGGATGGGGGCGGACAAAACGAGAAAGGATTTTGTAATCTCTACACAATTTAAGGCCGATCCTCTTATTCTACTCCCAGAGACGGGCAGTAATACCTTTAACCTGACATACAGGGCCATAGTCCAAAGTCGCCGCCAAAAGTTTTCTCGTGGCCTGGAGGCAGGTCTTGAGTTATCACTCTAATATCCTTAATCCAGTTTCTTAATAGCATTTCAAATGAAAACTCTACACAAAGTTCTTTCATCTGATGGCCATATATTGGATAACAAATAGCAAATTACAGAGTTTTTACTTATTATTCACATATACAATTTTTCTTGGTCTTATGACTTATGTATTAAGCTTCAAACAAACGAACTCTTTAACTAAGCAAACTGATATTTACAAACAGAGAATAAACGTGCAAGGTAACTTTTTTCATGTACCAAAACTTGAACTTTTACCAAATCTTACTGCAATACCGAGCTCAAATATAAGAAGGAAATTGTAGCAATATTCGAACATGAATCATGGAACAAAATCTTACATATAAAACATAGTACATGTACTAAAATATAAAGTTTCTTCACAAAACATGAGAAAGCAATAATCATGATATGTAATCTCTAGAAATATATTTGAGAAGGATATTAGAATAATAATATCTGAAAGAATCGGACAAGAATCAATATCAGCCAAAGACAAAATATATAGTACACTTGCCTTAACCTGCTCTACAAATTTTCTTACTCGGTTCTTCGCCTGAAATTTCTCTCTCCTTCATCTCCTTTTTCTTTTCCAAGCTTTCTTCCCTAACCCACAAATCCTATATTTAAAGATAATGGGGTAGGTGTAAACAGGTGGGAGTAGGTTACCTACTCAGGTACTTCTCTTTTTCCCGCTCAGTTTTCCTACCTTGAAAAGTCAAGGGAGTAGTTGGGAGGCGGCGGGAGCAAATCACCCACTCCGGCTTAGCCACTCCGGCCTCTATTCCCATCTTGCTGATAAGCTAATCCAAATTGGTCAATATGACAATCCGGTCAACTAGTTAATCCTATCAACAGGTTAATCCGGTCAATTATACAATCTAGCCGATCGACTGTTCTTAACCGGTCAACTATCCAGTATGGCCAATCAATTATCCTTAACTGGTCAACTATCCAATCCGGCCAGTTAACTATCCTTAACCGGTCAACTATCCAATCCGGCCGGTTTTCCATTTAGGCCGTGTAGTTAAGTCCTAGGAACCCAATCCTTACAGTGAGAACCCTCCTCTGAAGAGGGGAGCAGTGACGGGAGGATGAAGACTGAGAATGGTGATGAGGACTCCATTGATGGAGTCACCATCAAGGAATGGAACCACCCTGGCATTCCATAACTCAAACCCTAGCGTGTTTTGAGGGCAACTCCATGCCTTGAACCTATTGGTCCTTGTCACTTGGTATGTTTGTTTCGTTATGTAGTCACACAGATAACTATTAGTCGTTTCCCTTCGCCGACTCCTTTTTCACTTGTCAACCTACGAAGAGGCCTCATAGGTTGGATGAGCTTTTGTCTTCGTAGAGAGATGAGATTGCCCATATGAAGCGGGCTCAGACTGATCTCGTGGCAAAGAAGATGGAGCGCCATGTTAACGCTACAGTTGGAGACGCACTATAGAGTCAAGCGTAAGCTAACTACCTCGGCCAGGCCTTATTGGAGTCCGACGCCAGGCTGCAAGAAGTCTCTGTTGCACACGCCCAGGCCATGGAGGGGATTGTGGCACTTGAAGGTGACTTGAGGACAAGGTTTCATCCTAAGGAGGTGGCTCCCGCCCTAGAGGAGTGGTTCCAGGCGAGGATCAATTTCAGCAAGGGGATCGCTTCCGTAGCGAACCCCCATTTCCCTATCAACTTCTTCAACTCGAGGAATACCAGCACTTCTCATTGACTGGTGTTGATTGGATACCCAGTCAGGCACAAACATAGGCCACCGTCATGTCCCCCAAGGGATCCTCCATCTTCGAGCAGTCACTAAGATGAGTCATAGGTATAGACAACTTCTTGTACACACGGGGCCTTTGAATGCCCCTAAAAGCATGTCTGTGCCATTTGGTACCTCACAAGGCATTGCACACTTTCGTGAATACGAACTGGCAGCATATTCATTTTCTTTCTTGGTTTGATAATGCATTTGTTTCAGATGGCGACATTAGATCGTAATTTCAGGCGTCCTGCCTATTGTTGGAGCATGCTGCATTCTTCCACACTTAGCTCTGATTTATTGACCATTGTAAACTGACGATGCTATCTCCTGTGGGAGGAGGTCGTTGCACGCGTGCTGTGAAAGCCCCCTAAGGTTTCATATTCGATCGTGAACGGGCTACTTGGTATGGGGCCAAGGTTTAATTCAACCACTTATGGGCCGCTTGGTATAGGACCAAGATTTAATTCTACCGCTCATACACCGCTCTGTATAGGACCGAGGTTGAATTTGACAGCTTATGGGCCGCTTGGTTTGGGATTGAAGTTTAATCCGACCGCTCACCAGCCACTTGGTATGAGACTAAAGTTTAATCTGACTGTTTACAGGCTGCTTGCTATGGGACAAATGTTTAATACGACGGCTTATGGGCCGCTTGATATGGGACCAATGTTTAACTGTGAGTCAGTGAAAGCTCACCCGACTTAAGGTAGTTTAGGTTGTCTATTTTCATCCGATTTAACCCAAGCATTCACATGAGAAAGAAAAAAGAATAGAAACACCAAAAATATGCGAAAAAACAAATTATTTTATTAAACGTGATACAATATTACGTACAGTTTCTTGCACACACACGAACTACTCGGGCCTAGTGTCAACCTTATTAGTAGTACATTTTCAGATGGATGGCATTCCATGCCCTTGGCACCAGCTTACTGTTCTATGTTCGAAGCTTGCATACTCCATTTTGCAGAACAGTTGAGATGAGGAACGGGCCTTCCCAATTTGGGGAAAGTTTATTCCTATTGGTTATCTTACCTGTGGCTTCTATATTTCACAGGATTGGGTCTCCTATTTCAAATTGCCGCACTTTCACTTTTTTTGTTGTAACACCAGGCAATTCATGTTTGTAGTCGGTCGTGCGCATATTGGCCGCGTCCCGCGCTTCCTCCGACAGGTATAACTGCTCCCTATGTCTCTAGGAGTTGCCGAGTAGGTCAAAGGCCTAACCCGAAGACTCAGGAGGCCGATCTTGTCCGGGATTACAGCCTCAATTTTGTAGCACATACTGAAAGGCGTCTCGTGTGTTGGATCTTTGGGAGTTGTCTGGTATGAATACAACATGGAGGGCAGCTCGTCCACTCAGAAACCCCCTGCGTCTTCTAGGTTGGTCTTCAGTCCGTGCAATATTATCCAGTTGGTAACCTCCACTTGTCTGTTCACCTGTGAATACAGTACCGAAGTATGCACCAATCTAACACCCAAATTGGTGTAATACATGGTGAAGTGCCTATCGGTGAATTGTATTCTATTGTCGGTCACAATGACCTTGGAAATTCTAAACCTGTAGATTATGTTCTGCCAAACGAATTCTATGCCATTTTGCTCAATTATTTGGACCAATGGGGCAGTCCCGACCCACTTTGTAAAGTAACCGATGCCTACTATAACGAACTTCCTCTACCCGGACGTGATGGAAAATGAGTTGAGAATGTCGAGCCCTTATTGAGTAAATGGCCTGGGTGCCTGAAGCGCTCTCAATTCTGTGGGCAGTTGATGGTGAATGTTGCCATGGTCTTGACAATTTTTGCACCTTTTCACAAAATCTATGGCGTTCGTCTTCATGGTCAGCCAATAGTACCCTTAGCACATCACCTTGAAGGCTAGGTTTTTATCGTCAATGCACGACCCACAAATCCCAAGGTGGATCTCACATAATGCGTAGTCGGCCTCCTCCAATATAAGACACCGGAGGTAAAGGCTCGAGTACCCACAGTGATATAACTTTTCATCCATAATGGTATACCAGCCGGCCATCTTCTTTATGCGAAAGGGCCTCGTCTGAATTTTCGAGCAGGGATCCGTCCGTGAGGCACCTCCAGTAGGACGACATCCAGTTTTTACCGTCATAGACCTACATCACTTCTTGCTTATCTTTGTTGGGAGTACTCAAGATCTCTCTCATATTCCTTGAGTATTGTTCTGGGTTCTCCGTCACCACCGCCCTTACAAGTTGATTGGCCTTCTAGTTTTCAATCCTTGGGATGTGAACCATGTCGCGCTTGTCGAACATTTGGGTCGCACTCTTCGCCTTAGCCAGATATTTGGCCAACAAATGGTTAGATGCCTCGAAACTCCCCTGGATCTGGTTGATGACAAACTCTGAATCACTATATAAAGTTAAGTGTCTAGTTGAGCACTCCTTAGCAAGCCTCAATCCTATGAGCTGGGCTTTGTATTCAGCCACATTATCGGATCTCAAATTTTTGATGACAAAAATCTTTTAAGATAGGCAGATTGTAGCATCTTGAATATTTTTGAATTTATTATTTTATAAAAATAAATTGTCTA
>JAODPA010012068.1:0-13480 GCA_025585075.1 Nepenthes mirabilis | reverse complement strand
TATATCCTACAGTTAAAGGGGGAGAGTGGAGCCAATAAAGCAAGTATAGACCTTGTCTTAAGATACTTACAGAGCTCATCCCCCTCCAATTCAAGTAATCTCAATCTCTCAAATTCATTTGCCAGTCCCTCTTAATCATTTATTCTCGTAGAAAATTTTTTTACTTAAATATTAAAAAATATATTGGGAAGTAAATCTCATATTTTCTTATCTTTTATTAGCTATTATGATGTGTATGGTTTGGATTAAATAGTTCGAGTATTTGACTTGATGATTATCCTTAATATGCATCATTGGCAGTATTAGTGGTAATTTAGTCAAGCCATTTGTTTCCTTTCGACTGAGATTTCACTTTTCTAAAAACAATTCATTCGGCACAGAAAAATGGTAAACACTTGGGAACAATATCAAATAAGCTAACTGCCAAAGGACATCATGTCTTGTGGTCTCAGCCGGGAGGAGGATAATCACGAAGATGGTCACTTGCTAGCAAATTTGCATGTTGAATTCCTGGTGGTATAGATCAATTGTATGTCCAAAATGTTAAAATCCTTACAGGATAAAGTCAAGGGTCAAACACACGAGACAATGGCCCTCCACTCACGAGTATCGACCTCGAGAAGAATGTCAAAAGGAAAGAAGATTATTTTAAATGGAGTCTAACATCAATCAATGAATTTGGTAGTTCCCGAGGCATCCCTTCAAACTAGTCCTTCTTGACTCAAAGAATGTCATGACTTTGAGACTAGGAAAGAAAGTCCCAAGCGACAAAGTTCGGGGTGCTCCTAAAATTTCTGATGCTCATCAATTTAGGAGAAGGGACCATACGGTAGCTTGCCTAAAACCTGCCCAGTTAAGTAGGTATCATATGTATTTACTAATCACTTGTAGTTGATGATGTTCCTCAAAGATAAGAGAATTGCTCTCACAATTGAAGTGAAGGAAAGAATAAAACGAACAATAGGTTTTCTGGGAAACACTACTAGTTAGACTACCGAACTATGTCGTATACCATTTATCTCATAGATCAAAAGGCACTAGCTCCCTTATAAATTTAATATGCTAATGTTAGAGCTATATGATGGAAGTACTAATCTAATAGATCATTTGAACCATTTTCGACATTATTTGCTTTCAAATTTTAGAGGATACTGCGTTGTGTCTTGAAGGAGATATGAGAAATTGGTTCTACAGGTCAGAACTAAATTCTATTTAATCATTTTAGGAGTTGGTAGACAAGTTTCTATCACAATTTGTCTGTACCCCAGAGGGAGAAAAATTAACCTTAGCACATTATCAAGATTTGATAAGCACCAAATGAGAGCCTAAAGTATATTCTAATCATTTTTAATACAAATGGTAGAGATATCTTGAAGCTCACTGATGATGTGGAATTAAATGCCCTTGTGGCCATGATTCAATTGGGTGATTTTTTAAAATATTTAGTCCAATAAAAATCAAAGATTTTTTAAAAGGTAGAGATTATCATCCAAGCGTATACTATAGCTAATGAGGTTAACGATGCAAAATGACTAGAGCACCCAAATTCTGGGCATCGACCATTGTTGAATGGTGCAAAGAAGAGGAATGGCAACAACTCTTCTATTTGGAATCACTAGAAGTAGTAGAGAACTGAGTCAAGTGTCTAAAAGGAGTATATGCCCCTAAATCTCACACTAGTAAATGACACTTGGATGAACATTCTAATATAGATACAGAAAGAAAAGTTCTTGAGGTAACCCGAGTAGTCAAAACCTAAAATGAGATGATCAGTCTAAGAATTATTTTTACCATCGATCTTTGGGATACAACACTATCATTTCTTGAATACTGCAAAAAGGAAATTGAGAGCCTGATACAAAGGGATACCTCAATAAATATTAATAAAACCTAGGGTCCTCCCTAAGTAATAATAGAGACAATGTGGAGCCATTAGAGTAACTATGAAATCGGGTAGTGGTAGGAGTAATAAACATGGTGTTAATAAGGCCAACTCATAACAAGGCTCCCAATTATCTAAAGAAGACTTCTGCTAGCAAGAGATAGAAACCAAGAATGAAAAACAATATCATTAGTTTTAATAACGATGATATAGTATATATAATATCTCCCCGTTTTGATCCTCTTATTGTATAGTGCTCATTTTTTATAGAATCAATGGCTACTAATTGAAATGAGTTTTTATTAATAGTGAAAGTTTAAAAAATATTCTTTATCTTGATACATTTATTAAGTTAGGGTTTAAAAGTAATCAAATAGAATAATTAGATAGACTGTTGTATAGACTAGACAATGAATTGATTCAAGTAAAGAGAATCATACAATTAGAAGTTATGTTGAAAATATATCTTAGGATGGCTTCCCATATGCTAACTTTCCTAATTGTGGATCTTTCCTCGGTTTACAATGTCACATTAGACTTGCCATACTTGGTAACTTTCACAATGGCTACTTCAATTTCACATTTTAAGATAAGTTTCCAAATAGACATGGAATTAGAGAGGTTAAAGGAGACCAAATCACTAGAAGAAGTTGTTATTTGGCACAAATAAATGAAAGAACCTTCTAAACCAATTGAGAAATTTAATCTTTGGGATGAGATTCACTTCAACAGGCTCAAACTGGAGAGTCAACGCTCCAAATTCTCTCAACCTAATAGAACAAAATACATGTATCCAAATTGGAGGTTCGTTGGACCGAGGCTTGAAAGAAAAGTTAGTCTATTTTTGTAGAACAACTCAGATGTTTTTACCTAGACTTTGGCTGACATGCCTAATATACCAATTGAAATGATGGTTCATAAGTTAAGTTTTGTACTAAGACATAGACTAGTTAGACAAAAGAGGCGAATTAGTCAACAGAAAAGCTTATTGTCATGCATGAAGATGTCAAAAAATTGACTGACATTAGATTCATTAGAAAAATGCACTATCCAGACTAGTTATCCAATATCATCATTATCATGAAGAGTAATAAAAAATGACGGATATACGTTGACTTTATTAATGTTAATAAAATATGTCCAGAAGATAACTTTCTATTGTCAAAGATTGATCAATTAGTAGACTCAACATTTGGATAACAACTTTTTAGTTTTATGAATACTTATTTAGAATACAATCAATCTAAATGAATCTAAAAGATGAGGAAATGACTTCCTTCATAACCAATTAGGAAACCTACTATCATAAAGTAATACAGTTTGGATTAAAAAATATTGAAACAACGTGTTGAAGGCTGGAAAACAAAATATTAGAAAGGCATATTGAAAAAAATATGGAGGTATACGTAGATAGTATTCTCATCAAAAGTATACTAGCTGATAACCATATTTACGATTTAGTCATGATATTTGGGGTATTAAGAGCATACTGGATGAAATTAAACCCAGCCCAATGTACACTTGGGGTAATTTCAGGTAAATTTTGGGGGTCTTTCTTGTTTCAAAATGAAGAATAATGGCAAACGCAAAAAAGACCGAAATCATAACAGATATGGAACCTCCTCAAATGATCAAGGAAATCTAGAGATGAACCAAAAGACTCGTCGCATTATCTAAATTCCAAGCCAAGTCTTCTGAAAATTTCCTCCCATTCTTTGAGGCATCAAGAGGAGTTAAGATAAACAATTTCTTATGGATAAAGGAATGCCAGCAAACTTTCAAAGTGCCAAAGGAATATATGTTAAATCCACATTTATTTATTTATCCCAGGAAGGGTGAGGACTTATATTTCTACTTAATTGTCTCAGAAACAGTTTTGAATTAGGAAACCAAGAACCAATTTGCCTGATTCAACCGATTTAAAGTTGGTCCGATTTTCGTATGCTTCAAATTTGGGTTTTGTGTAACACAATAAATAAAAAGTCAAATGATTGATATAACCCACTTCCCGATTTATCCTTTGACGTTCAAATCAGTCATTTTTTTTTGTTAAAAGAGAAAAAAAGGATGCAAAATGATAATAATAATATTTATGTGAAATGTTTTTAAAAAAGTGCACTTGGTAGAAAATGTCTTAAGATGAGAGAAAAATACACTTAAAATAAAGTGTATTAGAATTATTACTTATTTTTCCTTTTTTATTTGTCTATCCGTTCATTTTTTTCCTGTTGGGATGGAGGAAAATACATAGAGTTGAGGGGTAGTTGTCTCATCCTGTCAACCGTCTGTGGAACTGTCCGGATGGATAAGGGGGTACCGTAGGGTCGACAGTTTCTAATTGACAATCGAGTACATTGAGCTGTCTGGATAAGCGAGAAATGTTGTTCGTTCCTGTCGATTAGAGGAGATACTTGCACGGGAAGTGGGCTGTCCAAATAGGGCCAATAGACTCATCCATCCACTTCGGCTACATGGGCTAGTTAGGATATAATTCAATTCTATGTCCATTCTCTGATGGACCTTCCTCTTGATCCGGAGAAACCGATACCTATCACCAACCCCCCATGTTTGGAGGCTTGAAATTTAACCTTCCGATATGATGACCCATGGATAGTCAGCTGTCCAAACTCTTGCTTCTAGTCCGAAGTACTTCACTTGCTAGCTAGATGAGGACTATCAATCCAATCAGCTTTACCGGTTGTCCAGATGAGGACTGCCAGTTCGATCGGCTTCAGTTGCATTGCCAGCAGCAGCATTAAATACGAGCCTTTCTAAGTCCCGTGCCATTTCAGAATTGTACCAATCAACATTACTAGTTTTGGAAGATTGATGGCCTTTAGGGTGCTAACACGTTTCATAGCGATGATGATGCATGTCCTTTTAATTTCTTACTACGGTGTCGTTTCAGTTTCAAACACTTCATTTAAATTGTTCAAATTCTTCCTTCCTGCACTCTTTCTAAAACTTTATCGTTCTTCCTTATCTTCAAATTTCCTTCATCTTCTTCTTACCTCAAAGTTTCTTATCCTTCTTCCATGGCTTCCAACATTAATGACATTCAGTCGGTCCTTACGTTAGCCGATATCAATTTCCTTTGTGCTTGGTATAGGATTCTGAGCTCTTTGGTGTACCTTTTGCCTGGTGTGGGTGGTAGAGCTTACTCCCCAGTGGAGGAGTACATCACGGTGTATGAGACTCATTTGAAAAGAGGGCTCTGCTTTCCAATGGTGTTGGAGCTATATAGGATCATGGTGGCTCTACATATTCCAGTTGTAAAGTTGCAACCCAATGCTGTATCGGATCATGGTAGAGTTTCTATGTGCATCTTTGCATGCCATCATGGCCTGGAGTTGGACACGAAGGTAGTTAAGGTAATTTTCCATTTTCACCATAGAGCAAGTTGGATCTCAATCTCTCCTTGTTTTGATTTTGTGTTGAGCGGAGGAAACCCTGACTCAACCAAAAGGTGGAAGGATCATTTTTTCTTCTTGGCGACGCCTTTGGAGGGGGGCTTTCTAATGAATGGGGCCAAGTTACGGTATCTTTTTGTATTGAGGTGTTTGAGTACAAGGAGTCAGGGATGGTGTTGATGGATTTCATTAAGGAAAAAGCCGGCTCCTTTTATAAAAATGAGAAAAATCAATGGTTGCTACCCAAGACTCTAGCGCAAGCAAAATTGGAGTCCCCTCCTAAGGGGTTAGATGTACCTCCTGATCCACCGGCCCCTAAAAAAAATTGAAGAGAAAGTAGAGGCCACTTCTTATAACTGAGCCTTCTGATAGGTGTCTAAGTGTCAAAAGGTCTCCGTTGGGTCCTCCTCTTCCGATGACAACCAGGCCACCATTGGCCAATTAGTAAGAAAAAAAGAGGTTGTCAGAGAGGGTGGATCCAATTCCTTTCTCATTGAACCAAACATCCGGGGTTATCGGATCTGACGAGGGCCATGAGCCCTCGGAGCTTGTTGCTTCTGTCGTGGGTGATCTGGAGGCTGGTGTAAAGGACGAGCCAATCCCAGCTCTACTACTTGCTTCATATGGGGAGCTAGCCGTCTATCCATCTTTATCAACGGAGCCCTTGCTTGATCTTCCTGCCAGCTTTGCCGAGGGACTTCTTGGATAAACAAGACTCAGTGTAGGGAGACTGAGGAGGTACCTTAGATTATGGTTCTGGAGGCCAGTATTCCAGAGGTGGCCACTCCAAAACTTGTTGCTGAAATTCCTGAGGTACCTTTTTCCAAGCCCCTAGCACCCGAGGCCAGAGACGAGGATGGCACAAGGATGGCCGACATGTTCGAGGTCGAAGATGAATCTGTATCCGATGGGGCAATTGAAGTGCCTGATTTTGAGCCCCCGGTGCCAGAGGTTCGAGGGGAGATTTTGACCGAGTGAGACATTGAGACAACTGAGGTAGCCAGTGCAAAGCCCCTGGAATCAGAATTCCAAGAAGTTTTGGAGGTACCTATAAGTGATGCTCCCCCTATGCTCATCCTTCTTTGAGGTATAGGCTGAGCATCTCCTAAGTTCCTTTATAACTATGTGATTTTTAACTTGTTCTCCTTTTGCAATTTTAAGAATTGGCACATCGACTTGTCTCCACCGTCGACCGTCTGTCTTAGAGTTATATTGAGATGGAGAAGTTCAGGGCCATGGAGGAGTGTGTCTTTCGTCTTGAGCATGAGTTGTCTTCGTGACTAGAATTTCAGACTTGAGAGCGAGCTCAAGTCCTCCATTAGTTTAAATGATATCAGGCAAGTGATGGAGTATAAGCACTGGGACAGCATTAGCCTTTATCGGCACATCATAAAGATGGTGGCTCTGAGTATTCCCACTTCTATTTTTCATCCAAGGAACGCCAATACTTGGAATCGATCTGATGTGCTATACCATCTCAGGGATGATATGGAGTCCTGGGAGCCTTTACTGGAAACTTCTCAGTCATAGTGATCCTCCCCCTGAATAAAATTTTATACCTTGTACGATCTACTTATAAAGGAATTAAATATTATCTTGACAATCATGTCTATCATCTTCTCTCTATCTTTATTATTTATGCACACACACACACACACATATATATAGGTTCATATATTGGATGGTCATTATAGCCTTTAATGCCAGTCTCCAGAAGTAACTTAAGCCATTGTGCACAAGTGGCTATTGGTGCTTGGACATGTCAAAGGGCATTATAACCTTGGTGTGTCTGACTTAAGTTTTGAAACCATGGTCGGCTGACAATACTATGTCCTTTAACAAAAAGTCTTCATATTTGTGCTTTAAGAAAGCCCCCTAAGTTTTTAACCTTCAACCTCATGAGAGCCGCTTTTTATCATGACTAAGTTTTACAATCCGACCTAATATAACCGAGTTTTATTGACCACCAAATGATAGTTTAAGGGGCAGGTGAAGGGGCCTCACCTGATTTAGGGGCAGCCTAGGTTGTGCAATTTTATGAAATAATAAATAAGTATTCATATGAATAAAGAACAATTGAATAATCATTTTATTGATAAAATGTAAAACTTTTTATAAGCATTTCAGATAATGCATGCTAATTTTACCTAGCCCATACACACATTTATTGATAATATTTCTTGAGGTGAGAAGTGTTCCATATTTTAGGGATATGCTTCCCATTCTGAATACGTAATTTGTACGCCCCATTTTAAAAAATGGCTAAGGAAATGTCTTTATTAATTAGGCGAGAGCTTGTTCTGATCGGTATTCTTATCTGTCGCTTTAATGCTTCGTTGGATTAAATCTCTCACTTCAAACTACCGCACTTTCACTTTTTTGTTATAGTATCGAGTAATCCATTACTGGTAGGTTGCCGTCCACAAACATGTCATGTCCTGGGCCTCTTTAAGTAGCTCAAAGTTTTTTTGGAGCCCCTGAGAGTTGTTGTATGGGTCGAAATATTCAACTCGAAGATTGGACAGTCTGACCTCTATTAGAATGATAGCCTCGATCCCATAGCATAGGCTGAAGGACGTCTCGTGATTCAACTCCCTAGGCGTCATCCTGGTGGACCATAACACGAATGGTAGCTTGTCCACCCATAAGCTCCCAGCGTCTTCGAACTTAATTTTTAATTCATGTAGTAGCATACTGTTGATCACCTCCACTTGTCCATTGACTTGCGAGCAGACAATAGATATTTAAACCAGCCTTATCCTCAAATTGGTACAATATTTTGTAAATCGCTTACTAGTGAACTAGTTCCCATTGTCACTCACTATGACCTCTAGAACTCTGAACCTACACACTATGCTTTAGTAGATAAACTTTATAGCATTCTTCTCTGTGATCTATACCAGAGGGACGACCTTGACCAACTTTATAAAATAGTCGATTCCAACGATCACGAACTCTCTTTATCTGGATGCAACAATAGGGGTTCAAGGATATCGTGCCCCCATTGTGCGAATAGACAAGGTGACTGTAAAGCTTGGAGCTCTATATATGGTTGATGGGTGAGGTTCCCATAGATTTGTCAACTCTCATATTTCCATACAAAATTCATGGCGTTACTCTTCATAGTCGGCCAGTAGAAACCTTACCTCATTAGTTTAAAAGTGAGGTTCCTACCCTCAACATGGGATCCGTAAACGTTGAGTTATGCTTCTCCCAATGCGTAGTCAGCTTCTTTTGGTGTGAGACACCGTAGGTATAAGACAGAGTACCCGCGACGGTATAACTTTCCTTCCATGATGGTGTACCAGCCTGTCGCCTTTTTCACACACTTTACCTCATCTTAATTCTTGGGTAATGTGCCATCGGACAGATGTTTTCTGTAAGGAGTCAACCAATTTTTTGTATCGACTATCTACATCATCTCTTACTCTGGATCGTCTATGCTAGGGACTCCGAGGACCATACGCATTTCTCATGTATATTGTTCAGGGTCCTCGATTGTCGCGGCCCTTGTCAGTCAGTCTACCTTTCCGTTCTCTTCCCTTTGAATTTAAATCACCTCCACATTGTTAAAAGCCGATGTCATGCCTTAGACTTTGGAGAGATATTTAGAAAGCTGAGGGTTGGAAGCCTCAAAATTTCCTCAGACTTAATTAACAACTAGTTCTAAGTTGCTGTAGACGATCAGATTCTTAGCCAAATACTTTTTGGCTAATCAAAGTCTTGTAAGTAATGCCTCGTATTCTGTAACATTATTGGTCATTAGGAATTTGAGGGCCATTCAATACTTTATTTCTGACTTATTAGGAGTTCTCAAGATCACATCGGCTCCATTGCCTATTTGTATTAAAGATCCATCCACATGCAAGGTCCATACTGAAGTTTTTTTGTTGACCGTCAATCTCAACGAGGTTGAGGGTTTTCAGAGTTTGGGATGTTGATTCAACAATGAAGTATGCCAGGATTTGGCTCTTTTGGGTTGGCCTCGATTGGAACTTCACGTCGAATTCATCCAACTCAATAGCGCATTTGATCAGTCGTCCTGATATGTCTAGTCTCTACAGATTCCTTTTAATGGTTGGTCTATCAGAATAATAATTTTATAAACTTGAAAATAAGGATGGAGTTTCCCGGCAGAATAGACAAGTGGCAAGGACATCCTCTTGGCATGAAAGTATCAGGTTTTTAGGTCCATCATGACCTTGCTGACATAAATATATAGGTCATTACCCGTTGGACTGTTCTCAAATCAAGACCAAGCTTAATGTAGCTTTAAATATCGCTAAGTATAAATACAGCTCTTCTCTTTCTTGAGGGAAAGTAAGAAGAGGCGAGTTAGAGAGGTACTCCTTAAGTTCTGAGAATGCAGCTTCACAATTGGCTATTCACTGGAAGCTGGTGGTTTTTATCCCTTTCAAGGTTTTGAAGAAAGAAAAGTACTTTTCTGCTGACTTTTTCAAAAAATGGGAGAATATTGCAAGCCTCCCGGTGAGTTTTTCAACTTCCTTTACAATCCGAGATGGATTCATGTCGATGATAGCCTTTATCTTTTCATGGTTAGCTTTAATCTCTCCTTGTGACATAATGAAGCCCAAAAAACTTTTTCGAGGTTACCTTGAATGTACACTTAGTCGAATTGAGCTTTATTTAGTGCATCCGGAAGATATTAAATGCCTCATCCAAATCACGAATATGGTTATCGATTGTCCTACTTTTTTGATAAATATGTCGTCTACGTACACTTCCATATTTCATCCAATCTAAGCTTCAAACATCTTGTTGATAAGCCACTGGTATGTTACCCCGATATTTTTTAGTTTGAAGGGTATGACTTTGTAATAGTACATTCCTTAGTCAGTCATACACGACATGTGCTCATCGTCTTTTGGATTTACCCAGATCTGATTGTAACTCGAATAGGCATCTATGAAGCTCAATAGTTCATGACCAAATGTTGAATCTACTAGCAGGTTGATCCTTGGTAGCGGAAAGCTATCTTTGGGATATACTTTGTTGACATCAGTGAAATTGATATACATCTTCCATTTCCCATTACGTTTCTTGACAAGGACCATGTTGGATAGCCAATCTGAGTACTAGCTTTTCTAATGAATTTGGCGTCAGGCAACGTTTTTACTTCTTTGCGAATAGTGACTAGTTTCTCAACTAAATGATACATTCGTTTCTATTGGATAGGTTTATGATTGGGATCTAGGCACAACTAATGAACCATTACTCTAATCAGTATTCTGGACATATCAATAGGTGTCCAGGAAAAGACGTCAAAATTTCGCCAGAGAAAGTTGATTAGTTGATTTCGGAGGAGTTTCAGTAAGGAACTTCCTATTTGAACACATTTGTTGGGATCGCTGGGATCCAAGGGGATCTAATTTATAGATTCTCTAGATTGAGCTTGTAATAAGGTAGTCTCGTCATGAAAATCGAGGTCGTCGATTGGTTGGCTGGTAGGCATTTGAGTGACCTAGGACAAGTAATATATCCACCCAATCATTCGATTGCCAAGGACCTCTCCTATGTTGTATAGAGTGGGAAATTTTATTTTCAAGTACAAGATCAAGGTCACTACCCCAAAAGCAGTCAAGTAGGGATATCAAAGGATGGCGTTGTAAACCGATGGAATGTCTTCTACCAAGAATGAAAGTATCTTAGAGGTAGTTCTTGGATAAGTCCCCAACGTGACTTTTAGCTGGTTGACCCCCTGAATGGGTACCGGCTCATTATCCAGCCCATAAAGGTGTTCCTCAGTGAGTTTTATTTAACTCCTTTTTAAATCAAATTTGAAGTACACATCAAAATAAAATGAATTATTAGAACTTTAATTATCAATAAATATTTGTTTTAACTGATAGTTTATATCATCATCAGAAATGAGAGCATATATAATCAAGAGATTAGAATAAGGAGAGGATACATGAGTTATATCTTCGTTACTAAAACTAACAATATCATCCCTAACTCATCCCTATAACAATACTTTTATTGATCCTATCCATCTAGGTTAGTATGAGAATCATTTACGGGAGTCAGGTTCAGGGGTCTGAACTCCCTTTGTGTTGTTGGCTCCACCTTTGGTTTCCTTCTGGGCCCACAGGAGCTCACATGGTCCCAATTCTTTCTCTTTTTATCCACCATTTTCTGACAAAAATGGTCTACACGCTTCGACTATTTTGCCTCATTAGCCTCTTGGATCGCTATATAGGCACGAGTAACGGTTTTGACCTTCCAAAGATTTGTGGGTCCTTATGGGCCAGATGTTTGAAAAAGTCCCTAGGTTCTAGGGTCGATATGAAGGCACTCAACCTTACTTCATTGGTGAGCTTAGGTATTTTTCGGGTCTCAGTCGTGAATCGAGATAGGAAGCTCTTCGGTCCTTTGTTCAGCCCCCACTTGACGCGGGTAAGGTGCCAAGCTTACTTCTCTTCCGTTCGGTTAGAAGCGAACTGTAACAAGAAACTATCGGCCAATTCCTAAAATGTCAAGATCGAGTTAAGTTGAAGTCGATAGAACTAAGTTTGGTCGTCCCCTTTAAGAGTCAAATGAAAGTATAGGCACATTGCGGTATTGTCCAAGCCTTAAAAGCTCAAGAGGGTGTAAAAATAGTCAAGATGGTCCGCCAGATCTATCCTCCTTTCATAAGGACCTAGGGCCGGCATCTTAAATTTGTGAGGGAGTGACTATGTCCGCATTTACACTATAAATGGTGATCTTCTTAAGTCCGCGATTCATCCACCAACATCTTCTCCAAACACATGCTGTCACATTTTTTCTACTTTCTTCTCCATTGGAGGAGGGGCTATCATCCTTTTCTTGTTGAAGTAAATCCTTAAATCTAAGGGATTCTATGTGACGTGAGAGGCTGGATGGCTTACAGCCTTCAAAAGGTGTGTGCTATGAGAGGCTCCTCCTTAGTCCGAGGGCCTCTTATTATCACGAAAATAGCGAGGATTTTACCTCTTAGTACTATCCTCCTGAGTCTTGTAACTTAGGTAGTCCTCTAGGTGCGATGGGATCATATTACTTGAAGCGGCTTGGGTCCCAAGCTCATCAGGCTGACGCCTCTTCTCGATGGTGTGCTTCTTTCCCCTTTTCATTCTCATGGATGTCGCTGTTTGGGAGACGGAAGATGGAGCCCCCTTCGGTCGTTCATCCAAATGTGTGTAGATGTTCTGGATGGCCTCGGAAATATGGTTCATCCGCATCACAAGTGTGCGTACGCAGGGGTCGGGATGATCATCCACACGACTGCCCATAGAAGGAGAGTTTCCATATGAGGTCACATCTTTGATCGACATGTTGATTTGTGCTTAGGTGTTCATCATGATATTTTTTGCAGAGATGTAGTAGTTAGACTTTTCAGTCATTTTTCATAAACGGCGCCAATGATACATACTCGGATCCAGATTATTATACGAATTAGGAAGCCTCGATTTGCTTGATTCGATCAATTTGAAGTGGGTCTAATCTCCATATACTTCAAATCTAGGTCCTGTGAAACACAACAAACAAAAGGTCAAAGTATTTGGGGGATTTACTTTTTGATTTATCTTTCGATATTCAAGTCAATCATTTTTCTTTGTTAAAAGAGAAAAAGAAGATACAACATGAGAGTGATAATATTTATGTGAAAGGTTCTTAGAGAGGTGTGTTTGTTAGAAATCGTCTTAAGAAGAGAGAGAAATTTGCTTAAAATGAAACGTCTTAGAATTGTTATTTGTTTTTTCTTTTTTGTTTGTCTGTCCGTTTATTTTTTTTCCTGTTAGAAATAAGGGATATATATAGAGTTGATGAGCAGTTGACCCCTCCTATCAATTGCTTACGAAACTGTCTGGATGGATAAGGGGGTACCATAAGGTCAACGATTCTTGATTAACAATGGAGTGTCTTGAGTTGTCCGGATAAAAATAGAAAGTTGTTTATTCCAGTCGGTTAGAGGAGACACTTGCACGGGAAGTGGGTTGTTCAGATAAGGCCGATGAACTCATCCATCCACTTGGGGCTATATGGGCCGACTAAGACATTATTCAATTCTGTGCTAATTATTTGATGAACCATCCTCTTGGGCTGGAGATACCAATATTTGTCACTATCTATAAATTATTGCCCCTCCTTGGATTTCAGTCTATTTAAATAAAATTTGTTATACATTTATCATTTATAATGTATCTAC
>JAODPA010012046.1:0-13482 GCA_025585075.1 Nepenthes mirabilis | reverse complement strand
TTTAACATGGCTAGAAGAAATAATAAAAAAAATAGCACAAAGATGTCACAAGTTGCCACCAAAGCATTTCTTAATGTTCAAAATTAAGAAACAATAAACTGAATGATCCGACCATGTCTAGACCGCATAACACTCCACCTGCCTGTTGATGTACTTTCTTCTGCTATTCTTCCTTTCTCCTCTATTGAGATTGAGATATTCTCCTCATCGTAGCTTTCACGCACATCACGCCATCTCTATCTCACTGTTGGAGCCTTTTTGTTTGAAGGAAGAAACGATGATGGAAGCCCTAACGAGTTCGCTGACCAAGATCTTTGCAAAGTGCGATTTCGAGAAGGCTTTACTCTGTACGAGATCCGCTGCTACCAATAGATCTGGGATCGGCTTCATCCAATCTCCCCCGATTCGACTCACTCTGTCTTTGGCGGCCTTGATACGGTGCAGAGCGATCCATTCTCTGCCACTTTCAAAATCGCAGGTGAGTATTACTTTTTCTGCAAGTAATACTCTCTTTTTTCCAGCTCTTTTATCCTCTGTTTAATTCGTTGGAAACCAAATCCATGTAAATATTTCTCTCTTAATGTTTTCTGTTGCGGAAAGTGAAATTATTATTGTTTAGGTAAATTAAAATAATATCTCATTTATACTGATAGAAACAATTCTCTATCACGTTGTGTCATCCTTCTATTATTGAATAAGGCATAAAGCTTAACCTTTTTCTGGTTAGGGTTCTATGCTCGGATACACTTGACCCATCACAGTTGAATAAATTGGAACCCCCTGTCAATCATTAGTCACCAAATTTGTGAGAATAAGAAACAAATAATATATAATAATTTTTAATATGAAAATTTTTTTTCAATTAAGAAACAACCACAGGATAAATTCCGAACAAATCTACTATAAATAGTGCCAGTTACAAGAACTCCTTTTGAAATGTCTTCACTCCGAACCCGATTGAAGAATGGTTGAATATAACCCTTTCTCAAGATACCTAATAAGCTAGAAGAGAAATATAACTAGAAAAAAATCAACTAAATGAAAATACGTTTTCAAAAATCATCTCTAGAACGACGTATCTAATTTTGGTGAGAACGAACTCAAATTGGATATCAACCGAACTCCAAATATCTTCCTCTTCTCTTCTCTCTCACTGTGCGGCGCCCCTTGTGGAGAAAAATCTCAAAAATCTTGAAACAAATCCTAAAATTGCTTTCGCGTGATTTTATAAACATCGGGTGCACTCGAGCGCTAGGCCTCTGAAATCGGTACTCGAACGTCAGTCGAGCGTGGATTAGGCGCCCACCTTCTAGAATTTCTGTCCCTTCATAGCTCGAGCGAGCCTCGAGCGCTCGACTCGACCCCTGCCTCCTGGTTGCTCACCGAGTGTGCAAATAATCCAATCCTTACACGAACCTCGTGTGATCCTTCGATAACCTTCCGTTTGATGGGACATCCACAAGAAGGTGATCAAAAACCCAATATTTTTAAAGTATATTGGTTGGAGTTATATCATACAAAGAAACATTTAAATGATAAAAGCTTACTATCACAATAACTAAGTATAGTTGCATTCTCTGTATTGTTTCGTAATATAATTTACACAAATTTAAGTAAAAACCTACGCTTATGCGTTTTTTCTTTGATTGGATAGGATGCAAGTATTTCTGTCAAATATAGTATACTAAATCTATTTTTTGTTATATTTTTAAAATTTTTTAGTTTTATTTTCGATACTTATTTAAATGTATATACATATTTCTCCTTTTATATCCATTTTTTGAATATTATTGCATAATATTGCATTTCATTAAACATTTCAAGATTTTGTTAGTTTTTACTAAATGTTTTGAGATTTCGTCTATTTTAATAGAATGGTGGGATATTTTGATATTTTGATTGAATTTGATTTTAACTGAGTAGTTTGACGAGGAGCATTTTTGCATTACATTTGACAAAGGCTGATGAAAGTTTATTGAGGGTGCCTCGATTGTAGTAAGAAAAATTAGGCAATCAAATTAGTATTTGATAATAGTTTTGGTTGCCAATTGTAATGCCAAGGTGGTAAGAGGAGAAAATCGAGGAGTGTAGAGGAAAGCGACACTATCATAGAGAAGAAGTTGAAGGAGACTAGCAAATACTTTAGGTTCACTGGAGTGATAAGGGTATTATTCAAACTTGCGTAGGCCAACGACAGGATCCTTGCTGAGGGAAACTTGCCGAAGAGTGAGAGATGACAGCATTCAGAGTGGTAAGAAGTCCCTCACAAGGTTATGAGAAAAAATTTGTTGAATTTTCGGATTACTCTCTAGTGAGCCTCACACCCAATAGATAAATCATTTGCAGGTTATGTGATGTTCATAAGAGGATTGCTCTAGCAAAAATGTTCACCGAAGGTTGCACAATATTTGTGCCAAGTTTACTCAAGCATAATAAGTCGCGGGAGGTATTGTAAGATAGATGCGAGCTATTTGCTGAAGCACCGGGACTAGAGGGATTTTTAGTTGTTATTAGTGAAAAGTGTCAAGATTGAACGAGTGCACCGCGACATGACCGCTTAAGAGGTCACAAAAGATATGAAGGGGCTTTGTCAGATTTTTAAGGCATCCGAAATCATTTTTAATACAAAAGCATGTTGCATAAAGTGAGGAAAAAAAAAAAGAAGAGGAATAGGTTTGGCATCCGGTTAAGGTCTGACTCAAATTCCATTCAATGCCAAGATCGAGTGTATTGCTCTAATATTATTTCTAAGATATATTATCACTTGATTATTCGTTTTGTTAGTGTATCGTTTTTAGTAAATTATTAGGTTTATTAGGGGTTGTATTTAATTGGTAATTTACTTGTGTTGTAATTAAAAAATTTTAAAGGAGGTTATATTATAATTTGATACTATTATAGTAAATTATTCGTAATGTCTCATAGCTTTTTCTTTTATTGATAAGAGTTTTTACGTTAACTATTATAATATAACTTGTGTACTTAATTACGTGATTTGATTTTTTGTATTCTCATAGTGTTTGGTAATTGATGATTGACAAAAAATTTGGGGATTCATTTTCATTGTATCGATTATGTGTGTGCTTTGCTCCCTAGAAATGCCAACACAGAACATAGCAAGAGATTTCTAAATTTCTCACATTGTTGATTTTAAACATTGAAAATATATTTTCTTCAATTAAATTACAACATATTCATCTAATTTTGTATCTTTTTCTCTCAAATTAAATATGTTGCGTTCCGCACCTCGGGGTCCAGTCGGATCCGTGGTTTCCAAACAACACAAATGTTTGAGATGTTGGGTGAGAAAGAGAAAGAGAGGGAGATTAAGATCAAGTTTTTACGTGGAAAACCTCCTCTTAATTGGGAACGAAAAATCACGAGGCTCAGGGCATTTTTCAAGTGCTTTACTATCAATATGGAAGTCTTTACAAATTACAAGCATTAGGGTTAATTCCTTCCCTATCTCTTGTTTTGTATCTCTTTCCTAGGAGATGTCGCTTACTGGAAGGCTTGACCACCCTCGTTGGGAAATTTTTTCGCTCATTTTGGTTCCGTTTCGTTAGGAAAAGAGGGTTCGAGTGGCCGAGAGATGGTCGACCTTTTTCCTTCTTTCTGGAGCAAGTTTGGGGGAAAAAATCCGGTCCTTTGGAAAGGGACTTCACTGGGTACTTATAGGAAAGATCATGCTGTTAGGGAGAAGACACGTGGCAGCCATCGAATGGCCGAGAAATGGTGCAGTGTCCCAGTGGCCTCATTTAATGCTGCTGACGTGCGTGGGATGGCACGCGGTTGGCGCCGCTGGTAGGCCTAGGCGTGTCAGGTGTGTGGGGTCTAGGCGTCACTCTTGATTTGACCAGGCGTGCCCTATAGACGGCGTCTGGCAGTGGTTGCAGGTTTCCTTGGGAATCGACGAAATCGCTTAGCTGGCATCCTCTACCGAGCATAGGGCGGTCTTCGTCTTTGGGTGGAGCTCCTGGTGAGCTCATGGACTCGTAAGAAGAGGCAGCTCTCGGAGGATCCTCTGGGGAAAGCCCTGGAGTTTCTTCTTGACTTCTCGGACTTGACTTCTCGGACGGTTCTGAGACTCGGCAGGACTTCCAGGGTTCTCAGTCTTTTTCATGTCCGTGTACTTGGGTGTCGTTAGCGATATCTTCGAGCTTCCTTACGAGCGGACGGGATCTTTTGGGCTTCCACTATGGTCTTGGACTTTGGGCCATTGGCCTCTGCCTTGGGCCTCTATGGCTGTCTAGCCTTTCTGGCTCATGGGTGCCCTTCTAGGCCTTCCGCGTGGGCCTTTGGGCCGTGCTTCTATGGGCCCTTATATTGGGGCCCAACATAGCCCCCCATGCCAAAGGGCCCGAGGCTCTCGACCGTTTGGCATGAAGTCGCTGATCTTCTAGAGGAGTTGGCTGTTTCCTGCTTGAATTTTGGCCGTTCGCGCTTACAACCTGATACGAACGTTCCTGAATGGGTCAGAGTACGACAGTCTGCATTCCGGATTAGGCCCTTCATAGCGATCGTCCGAGCTCGTGCGTCCGAGCTCGTGCGTCCTTGGGGGTGAGTGCGGTGTTGAGCTTGGTAGGAGGTGGTCCCAGGGCTTTCGCTGGGTCCGAGGCCTTTCTAGCGCCGCCGTTTCATTTCCCTGCGGGGCATTAAATGTGGTATCCGGTTGATGTGACACGTTGACAGGCGCATTGGGAAGGAAAGGCCATCATCCTTCTGAAATGAATGGCCGGTCGACGCGTGGCAAGGGTAATGAGTGCGCTTTTTTGAATTCTAGGACTATTTAAATGCCTCATTGCCCCGATTTTTCATTTTCGCGCCTGCATTTCGTTTTCTCCTCTTTAGTGTTGAGGCTTTCCATTCTTTCTTCGCTTGAGTTTCCCCTCCATTTTTTGTTTTTCGACGCTCATGGCGCCTGGAGTGAGACAGACTGCCTCCACGGTGACGCTCGACAAGTTTACGGAGATTCGAGCTCGATATCGAATTCCTGAGTCCACAGCCATGATGATCTCGGAGTCGCATGACAGGGTAGGGTATCCTCAGGACGGCTTCATTACCATTTATGAGGTCCACCTCAAAGGTGGGCTACGGTTCCACATCGCTGAGGAGCTTTACGACATCATGAGGGCACTCGGAGTGCTTCTCGCCAGGCTTCAGCCAAATGCAGTCAGGTACCTGGTGTCCTTGTGCGTTTTCTTCCGGTGCCACAAGAAGCTCTTGAATGCTCTTACGATCAAGGTGATGTTTCACTTTACACAGAACCTTGATTGGATTATAATGACTCCCCGCCCGGACCTTTCCTTGATGTGCGGAGGTAACCCGGATTCCACAAAGCGATGGAAGGATAAGTTTTTCTTTCTTGGCGTTCATGAGCATTGGGCCATTCCCTTTAAGTGGAGGAATGTGGCTAGCCAGTATAGCTCTGACCCTTCAAAGGAGGATAGGGAGAGTGTGAAGGAGTTCACGGACTTGGTGCTGGCCAATATGGGAAGCTTTCACCTGGGCAAGCGTTACATCTGGCTGTCGCCCGAGAAATTTGAGGAAGCCAAGTGGGGACCACGAGCCGAAGCATCTACTGCAACCTCTCCGGGAAGTCCAAGAAAAAGAGATTGAGGAGAGCGGGGGCCCTGAGGATCGGGGGTCCCGCTGGTCACCTGGGAGGAAACCTCCTCGTTGAGAGCTCGGGGCTTTTGGCGGCCGTCGCTGAGCCTCTCTTCAGTGATGATGACGATGATTTCAACATCGATGATCTGAGCGATGAGGACGCGATTATTTCCCCGCTAAAGGGGCCGAGGACCAGTGCTTTACTGGAATCCTCGGGGACTGAAGGTCTTGCCTTCACTTCCACTGCTAATCTCTATACCGAGTCCTCGGGGATGATCATACGGACCGTAGAGCTCCCGAACGCCCAGCCCCCAGTGATGACGATGACGAGGATGCTCCTCTGATCAAGAGGCCGAGGACTGGCTTTTTCTCGGGGCCTTCAGGGTCTGAAGGTCTCGCCTTCACTTCCACTGTTAATCTTCCCGCTGAGTCCTCTGCGACAATTGCTGAGCTCCCGGACGTCCAGCCTCCCAGTGATGATTTTGTCTCCGGAGTCTCCGTTGATTTGTCTGGTGACGTTTCGGACAGGATTGATCATCCTTCCGAGGACATAGGAGGCGGGAACTTCACAGTGGATGCTGAGAGGGGAATGACGGTTGAGACGGTCCGAGAGGTGGTGGTGGTCGAGGAGTTAGGGGTCCACGAGCTCATGACCCTTGATCCTTTTGAGCGCCCTATTATGGTCCAAGTCGAGCCGTTGTCTGAGTTTTTCGGGGACGTTGATTTTGAGGCAGGTTCTCCGGTGCCTTCTATAGCCGCTGGGCCTGTGCCTGAGGGGGTGCTTGTGGGGCCCAGGAGCGGTCTTCAGGAGTCCGAGATCCTTAAGGAGCGCGGCACAGGGGACGATCCTCTTGTTTCTAAGGTAACCTATTGCTTCTTTTCTCGCCTTGCACCCAGCTATTCGCATCTTGATGAGCTTTTCTGTCGCAGCTTTAGGATTTGATCGGAGGCCTTAGTGAGCTGGTGGAAGAGATTGCCCAGTCCCGCTCGGAGATGGGGTCTTTGAGGGTCGCTCGGGAGGCCGCGCAACGGGTGGAGGTGGAGCTGGCTGAAGCTAAGGAGAAGATTGCCTCTTTGGAGGACACTATCAAACTCCTACGGCTTCGCCAGGGCCTCCTCCAGGATCGGATTCTTCATTAAGAGGAGAAGTTGAGGACGTCCGTACAGATTGCTGAGATGGTACCAGTGTTGGACGGCAAATACTGGGATGGCATCCGCATGTGCCGCCGGGTGGCGCGACTGATCTGTCCGTGGTTTTCTGTGGCCGTCCTCGATCCCAGGAACGTCAGTGCCTTAAGCATGGAAGACTTATACGATGTTGCGGGGAGGCCTTTCCCTGGGCTTCCTCGAGCAGGGCCTGATGGCGAACCTCTCACGCCCGAGGAGCCAGATCCGGCGGACCAGACAGGATCTTCAAGAGCCCAAGAGGCTTAAGGAGGAGGGAGTCGAGAGGCGCTCCCTTGATACGTTGTTTCTTTTTCTTATTTTGTCACACTTGTACATAAACTCATTTTTGTGAATAAGACTTGTCCTTTTTTGCATCAGAGCTTTGGATGCTTCTTTCGTCTTGCTTGTACAAGTGTCTTCTTTTTTTTTTTGCGGCGCGATATACGGCGCCTCACTTTTAGCTTTGAGCTCGTGATCTTTTTAAGATCCTCGGCCTTTTAACTTCTCGGGTTTGGGCGTGTGATCTTTTTAGGATCTTCTAGCTTTTACCCTTTTGACATCTTGACTTCTGGGGTCCGACTTCTGAGGCCACTCGATCACAGCCAAGTTTTTGGAGTGTTGACCTCTAGGGTCCGACCTCTGGGGCCGCTCGGTCGCAGCCAAATTTTTAGAGTGCTGACCTCTGGGGTCCAACCTCTGGGGCCGCTCGGTCGCAGCCGAGTTTTTGGAGTGTTGACCTCTAGGGTCCGACCTCTGTGGCGGCTCGGTCGCAGCCGAGTTTTTGGAGTGCTAACCTCTGGGGCTGCTCGGTCATAGCCGAATTTTTGGAGTGCTGACCTCTAGGGCCGCTGGGTCGCAGCCGAGTTTTTGGAGTGTTGACCTCTGGGGTCCGACCTCTGGGGCCGTTCGGTCGCAGCCGAGTTTTTGGAGTGCTGATTTCTCAGGTCCGACCTCTGGGGTCGCTTGGTCACAGCCGAGTTTTTGGAGTGCTGACCTCTGGGGTCCGACCTCTGGGGCCACTCGATCGCAGCCGAGTTTTTGGAGTGCTGACCTCTGGGGTTCGACCTCTGGGGCTGCTCGGTCACAACCGAGTTTTTAGAGTGCTGTGAATTGCTTCATTGTTAGTAAAGGAGCACGAGAACGCTTCATAATAGACATACATAAGGGATATTTTATTGATGTACACGTTTTACATTGCGTGGCCTTCAGGGCCTTTTGGTTACATCAGTCCGTGCTTGGGCCTTCATGCTCCTCCTTTACCGCTCCCCTGGTTCTTCTGACAGCTACGATTGGGGCTGGCTTCGCCGGTATTGGAGCCCCCAGCAGGCGGTCAGGCGCGCTCCACACCCATTACGGCCTTGCCCTTTGAACAGCGCGACCGGGTGCGTCCTGCTGTTCCGGGGCCATGCCTGGGTCGTGGCAGGAAATGGTCGAGGTAGCCTTCCATTACCAGCCGCTTGATTTCCACCTGGAGCTTCCGGCAATCCTCGGTGTCATGGCCACGGCTGCAGTGGTAATGGCAGTACTCCCACTGGTCGCCTTCCTCTGAGTTCTTTAACGCCTTGGGTCATCTTAAGAACTTCCCGTCCCTGATCTGCCTTAGGATGTTGGTGAGGGAGTCGGTGAGAGCAAGTGGGCCCGAGGGCCCGTCTCCTCCAAGGACCATCCGTTCGGGCTCTTCTTGCCCGGACGACCCTTGGATCTTCAGCTGGGTGCTCGCCCTTCTTTTTCCTTCCCTTGTCCTTGTAGGCAATAGGTCTTTTCGTCCTCCCGGCTGACTTGTTTCACCGGCTTTAGGTCCGAAGACCGTCTTCCAGAGCTTTTTGAGCCATTTTTTCGTCAGGGCCTGGCTCATAGACTTCTTTCTGTTGAGGTAGTCCCTCAACTCGCTAGGAGCTCGCGTCGCTTGTCACCTCTGGGGCGCTGCTGGACGCGGGCTTTTGGGGCGCGTGCCCTTGGATTGCTCGTCCACCTTCTCTCGGAGGGTACGGACGGCTCTTGAAAGGCTGTCCACCTTTTGTACTAGCTTGCCCACGCTAGTACCGGGGCCGCCACTCATCTTGCCACCCGATGGGAGGCACCTGTCGTAGCGCTTCTCTTCTCGGGTGGACGTACTGTCTTGTCTGCTCATCATCTTCAGGGCGTTAGTTGTTCTGTGATGGGGGGAAGTTTGTGAGTCTCTTGTCTCGTTCCCATAGACGGCGCCAATGTTGCATTCCGCACCTCGAGGTCCAGTCGGATCCGTGGTTTCCAAGCAACACAAATGTTTGAGATGTTGGGTGAGAAAGAGAAAGAGAGGGAGATTAAGACCAAGTTTTTATGTGGAAAATCTCCTCTTAATTGGGGAGGAAAAACCACGAGGCTCAGGGCCTTTTTCAAGTGCTTCACTATCAATATGGAAGTCTTTACAAATTACAAGCGTTAGGGTTAATTCCTTCCCTATCTCTTATTTTGTATCTCTTTCCTAGGGGATGTCGCTCACTGGAAGGCTTTACCACCCTCGTTGGGAAGCTTTTTCGCTCCTTTTGGTTCCGTTTCGTTGGGAAAAGAGGGTTCGAGTGGCCGAGAGATGGTGGGCCTTTTTCCTTCTTTCTGGAGCAAGTTTGGGGAAAAAAATTCGGTCCTTTGGAAAGGGACTTCACTGGGTACTTATAGGAAAGATCATGCTGTTAGGGAGAAGGCACGTGGCAGCCATTGAATGGCCGAGAAACGGTGCAGTGTCCCAATGGCCTCATTTAATGCTGCTGACGTGCGCGGGATGGCACGCGGCTGGCGCCGCTGGTAGGCCTAGGCGTGTCAGGCATGCGGGGTCTAGGCGTCAGTCTTGATTTGACCAGGCGTGTCCTGTAGACGGCGTCTGGTAGTGGTTGCAGGTTTCCTTGGGAATCGGCGAAGTCGCTTAGCTGGCATCCTCTACCGAGCATAGGGCAGTCTTCGTCTTTGGGTAGAGCTCCTGGTGAGCTCGCGGACTCGTAAGAAGAGGCAGCTCTCGGAGGATCCTCTGGGAAAAGCCTTGGAGTTTCTTCTTGACTTCTTGGACTTGACTTCTCGGACGGTTCTGAGACCAGGCAGGACTTCCAGGGTTCTCGGTCTTTTTCCTGTCCGTGCACTTGGGTGTCGTTAGCGATGTCCTCGACATTCCTTACGAGCGGACGGGATCTTTTGGGCTTCTGCTGTGGTCTTGGACTTTGGGCCATTGGCAGTCCTTGAGCCTCTCTGGCTGTCCAGCCTTTCTGGCTAATAGGCGCCCTTCTGGGCCTTCCGCGTGGGCCCTTTGGGCCGTGCTTCTATGGGCCATTATATTGGGGCCCAATAAAATATATATTTGATGCGTGCTGGATTTAAATTTCTGACAGATTCAGATTCAACTGGTTCTCGGGTTTGCGCTGTTGTGGCGCCTGGTCTCCATGCTTTGTGGCTTGAATCCGGCAGAACACAACAAAAGACGAAAAGTCAGAGGAAAATAGTAGAACTCGCTCCCTGATTTATTCTTCGACGCTCAAGTCATCTTCGGTCAACTGAGACGTTGGCCACCCTTTGGGCCAGCGGGTCGCAATTTTCCTAGGCTGATCGCCTCCTTAGGCTGGCTCATTTCAGCCGTCCTCATCAATATTAATCTAATTGAATAATTTAAATGACATTTGTATTTTGATGAAGAATAAAGCCTGTATTTCTGTTAAATCTAATTTTTTAAAATTAATGTCGAAAATATATCTTTCTATGCCATAAGCCGTCCAGGCAGCCGTACGTGAGGTTATTGTTATTCTAAATTTGTTAAATTTGATGAAGACCGAATAATTTGGTGACACATAACATTGCTCTTATCGTGATCTTGGGACTAAATCTCTGCTTCAGATCCATCAAAGACGGTGCACCTGAAATTCCAGTTGCAGATGGATTGTCAATTTGGTGAGCGTTTCCTCGTGGTTGGCGATGATCCTATTCTCGGATCCTGGAATCCTTCCGATGCCGTACCAATGATGTGGTCAGATGATAATAAATGGTCAGTTGAGCTGGTAAGAAGCACTTCTACAAAGACGATTTGCTCAATGGCTTCGAATCTCAAAGCGGAGATAACACTGACATTAATTATAATTCTCTCTTTTTTCCCCTTTTGTTGCCCACTATTTCAAACTAGGATATGCCCGTTGACAAGCCTATCCAATACAAATTCCTACTCAGAAAGATCACCGGAGATGTCGTATGGCAACCTGGTCCTGACAGAACTTTCCACCCTTGGGAAGCCAAGAGTGTTGTTACTGTACACGAAGACTGGGAAAATGCTGCAGCACAGAGGATAAGCGAGGAGCAAATCGTCCATTTTGATGATGAAGAAGCTCTATTTATCAACAAAGGAACAAGTTACCTAGACGAGGAACTCTTGCCCGGAGTTGTAGTCTCAGACCACGGAGCAGCTGCGGCTGATGACAGGCAACTGTTGAATGCAGACGATATTGCTTATGCGAACGATTGCGCATTGACTGATGCAAACAAGACAGATGAAGTAGAAGACCGAAACGCTGAGAGGCGGGAAAGCAGACGGAAAATTGATGAGAGTGACGAGGACGATGCAGGAGACGAGGGAACGCTGCTCGTTCACGAGCACGGGACTGTCCTTGTGCCTGGCTTGAGTGTGCGGCCTTCGGAAGCAGCGCCTGTCGAAGAACTACAGAAATCCTTCCTCTCCGACGCAACACTCGGAGCCGATGCAGCCAACGGCCACAACCTTCGAGATATACAATTTTAACCGGAACTTTTATAAGTAGAGCTATTTTATTATTTTAAATTTTAGATTTAGTAATAAAAATGGAGAATTGATATTTATTTTGTACTTTTAATAATTTATTTTTATTTTTTATTATTTTAATCAAGGGCTTTATTTTTTNTAGTTATTACTTTTTATATAGGTTTTGTATTGGTTATTTCATATAAGTGGCCTACTATTATTAGAAGAATATACAATGAATTACACTAACCTTCTCATGCATATTTATTGGTGCTTTCTAAATACTTATTATTTTTAACAATTTCAATAATGTTAAAAAATCTTAACTGAAAAAAAAAAAAAAAACTTTTTGAAAACATCTTCATGGATATCATTTCGGTCCAATGAGACAGAGCATACTCTTTTAAATACAGTCGTATAGTACTTGAAAATAAATGGTTCATTTTCTGAATTTGAAGTTAATCTATGCCAATCCTATACTGTTCATGGATATCATTTTGCTTGATTCTTGTTCATCAATGCAGGTAGAACTGGAAGTGGAGACTCCCGAAAGTGAACTCCAAGGAACAGGTAAGTTTAATCTGTGAATTTCTTGTTTGGCAAACACAAATTATGATTGGATTCGGAAAGTCAAAGATGCTAAAAACATTATTGCTTTTTTCTATTCCCCCCCCTGCCCCCCAATTTTGTCTGTAATATTTATTTTCACAATTTTATTTAAACTTTATGCAAAAAAATTTGACAAATTTATCATTTATGTGATACACACTTTGTTAAAAAAACTACTAACTATACTTTTATTTTAAATTTTCTTATACCTTTGTAGTTGTATTCTATGACTAAGAATGTGGTCAATTTGGTATGAAATGTTACCTAATGTAACATAGATACCAAAATAAAAATCAAGAATAAAACTGAAAAAAAAAAAATCTAAGAATATATATATTTTTTGAAAAAAAATTTGGAAATTTTTAAAGATTTTTTTTTTATTTGGGAATGACACTCTTGAATGTCGGATTTTTGGATCACTTTCTTATGAGTCCTATACCCAATGAATGGATCATTTGTAGGTTGTGTGATGTTCGTGGAATGGTTGCTTTAGCAAAGATGTTCATTAAAGGTCATATAATATTCATACCAGGTTTGCTCAAGTGAAATGGGTCGCACGAGGTTCTGCATGATAGGTGCAAACTGTCCGTTGAAGTGTTAGGATTGGAGAGATTATTAGTAAAATCAGCGAGATGACTGTGAGATGAGTGTTTATTAGATAGGTGCACTGCAAGATCGTTGCTTAAGCAATCATTCGGGATATAAACAGGTCCATTTGGATTTTTAGGACACCAGAAATCATTTTTTATGCAAATGAGCATAGTACAAAAAGAGAAAATACAGGAATTAAAGGAAAGGAAGACTTTGACATCCGATTGAAGTCCGGCTTGAATTTTATGCTTCGTTAAGGTTACGTACGTTGTTTTAATCTTATTTTTAGGACGTATTACATATTTGTTATGTAATATTTATTATATGTTGAATTAATATAAAAAATAATTATATAATAAAAATTTAAAAAACTTGATTTACTAAAAATTAGGATTAGCACCTTATGGACACCGATCTCACATTTGTCTATGCTTTTGGTAGAAGTTTCATGCTTGAAAGGCACATAAAAGACGCTTTTGCATGTTTTAGACAATAGTTTCATACCTGACGGATTTTTTAGGATGTTTGTGTGTGGTTTGGGCAAAGTGCATTGTGTTCGATGTAGCGCTTGTGAGCACGTGCATGAAAATGGCACTTGATGTGCACTTGATCGGCGTTTGTGTGCCGATTCAACATAAATAGCCTCACTTCTCCTGATTCTCGTCATTTGCGCGAGAAAAAGGGAGAGAAGAAAGAGAGAGAGAGTAAAAGAAGAGAAGAAGCGAAAAAAGAAAGAAAATGAGAAGGAAAGGGATTTTAAACTCATTTTGCGTCAAATC
>JAODPA010012035.1:0-13482 GCA_025585075.1 Nepenthes mirabilis | reverse complement strand
AATGATATTTAATAAGTACCTAGAATTTGGATTATGCTGGGTACGATAGTATACGGGCCGACCTAAAATCCAATGCACAAAAGGAAGAATGACTCAAGTGACGACAGTTCAAAACAAAACCCTCTGAGCCCATTAAGTAAAAGGGACAACGGTTGATTCGAGAGACACGGTTCAAACCACCAAACATTGAATGAGTAATAATGAATAATCAATGAACTATTTTAGATGATTACTGTACCGATTTAATGGCTATGAGCTGTATGGTCTTACCGTTAAGTGAAGGTGGCAGTTACTTGTACAAGTGATGCTCCTCATCACTGTAGAGACGTAACGCTTACATACTCATTTCGGGGTTTACTAACTAAATGGTACCCATCACTATAAATACAATCTCTCTCCCATAGAAGGAAAAAAGAGGAGGAACAACTGATAATAAAGGACGAAATTAGACAATTTTTAAAGTCAGACAATCGCCCATACGAATGTAACATTTTCAAAGCTACTTATCCAAACGAGTGTATCATTTCCAAAGCTGCTTTCCCACCCGAGCACATTTTAAGGAGCACAACCCTCCAACAAATACTCAATCCCCATCTATTTTCATTCTCACGCTCATTTCTTTGTATCTTTCTCATCCAAATAGAAAGATTACTGATTTGAGTATCAGAGGATATACCAAAAAGTGAGTGCCATATTCGGCTTACCTCTTATTTATTTTATTTAGTGTGTAGGATCTAAATTTTGTGTAACAAAAACTGCGCCTGTTTTAGAATGGACACTCATATTAGGTGGCTCTCTAATTTGTTCAACAATCTGAGTCTACGAGAGTATCATTGGTGCCATTTGTGAGAACAACAAAAGTCAAGCCATATAACAACTAAGTGAGAAACGGATATGGTAAACACTAGGGTTCAGACAAGTGCACCACCTAGAGACACTATTTCACATAGCGACAACCCAACAGTGAGTAATTATGAAGATGAGCATCCGACCATGAACATAAATGTGGAGATGCTGGTGGCCTGAGTGGACACGATGTCTAAACTCCTCTAGACCATTTGTTCCTGTCTGGAAGGACAGTCATCGGGGGCTTCTTCCTCCAATTCCCAGACTTTAATGTCCAAGAGGAAGAATCAGAGGAAGAAACAACCCACTAATGAGGTAATTCAGTAGCCTGGCGACCTTGAGACCCAAGAGGCCATGAGCAATAAAGCCCAGACTCGATTGGAAGGTCGATTAAGTCTTGGAGCATGGGATGAAAGCCCAGAGTAGCAGAATCCACATTGTTCCCAATACGACTGGAGGCCCTCAACATGAGAAGAAGCTTCATGTAGTACCCTGCCAAGAAGGGCCCATAGCTAACCGATCCAATATGTATCTTCGAACGACTTGGAGTTAAGGACCTTCCTCAATGCCTAGAGAATTGTGTACATTTCTCAGGTGGAGGAGAGGAATCGAAAGATCGAGCAACGGTTATTCAAAGGAAGCACAGATAGACACTCGGTTGACCTAGGTAGGTCACCATTCACGAGAGAGATCTAGATGCAGCAACTCCATTGCAAGTTTAAAATGCTAACCTTAGAGCCCTATGATGGAAGTTTTGATCCTATGGACCATCTGAATCACTTCCGTACTTTGGTAGGATTGTAGGGCCTAGATGACATGGCTTTGTGTCTCTACTTCCTTTTGACCCTCAAAGGAGACGCCCAAATTGATTTTATCAGTTACAACCAAATTCGATTAGAACATTCCAAGAACTGACCAATAATTTTCTGTTGTAGTTTGCCTCCAGTTGAAGGGAGGAAAAATAGCTGTGGCACCTTATCTGCATCCGACAAGGGCCAAATCAAAGTTTGAAACACTTCTTGACCCAATGCAACGTAAAGGATTAAAGGATATCAAAGTTAATCAATGAGATGAAGCTGAACTCATTTATGGCGACTGTGTAGTCGAGTGATTTTTTGGAATACTTAGTCCAACAAGGGCCCAAGACCATTCTTGTGGTGGAGATTATCACCCATGCATACATCGTCACCGAAGAGGCCAACAAAGTGATGAGGGTAGAGGGCACAGACTACGATATGGGATCGACGAGCGAAAAGAAGAGGAATGGAGACCACTCTAACACCCGAAATCCTAGGAAATAACTAAGGACTGAATTGAGTGCCGGAAGAGAGTTTAGGCCATTGAACCTAACTCCATTAAATGATACTTGGATGAATATCCTTATACAGATCCAGGATAAGAAGTTCTTAAAATGGCCTAAGCAGTCCAAAAACCCGGAGGGAGGAGATTAGTTAAAATACTATTTCAATCATTGATCTCTAGGTCGCAGTACTAAAGATTGTTGGACTTTATAGAAAGAAATTAAGGCCCTTATTTGGAAAAGATACCTCAATAAGTTTTTAAGAGACTCGGGGCAAACCTCTGGGAGAGTAGATGATGACAAGCTGGGCTTGTAGGAGCAGCTACATAATCAGGTTATGGTGAGAGTGGTTAACATGGTGTCTACGAGGCCACCCAAAAATAACAATCTAATCCACCCAGAAAAGACTTTTAGTAGCAAGAAGCAAATGATAGGAGAAAGAAATGATGTCATTAGTTTTGACAATGATGATATGACTCATGTAATAACTCATCACTCTAATTCTCTTGTTATAACTACACTTATTTTGGACGGTACTGTTAATTACAAATTGAAACGAGTCTTTATTGATAATAAAAGTTTAAAAAATTTACTATATGTTGATACTTATGTTAAGTTCGGATTAAAAAAGGACTAAATAAGACCAGTCAAGGGACCCCTATATGGAGTAGATAATGAACCTGTGTCGGTACAATGTATCCAAAGACAGTGTCATGCATTCTCATATTCCTAGTAGTCAACCTGTTCTTGATCTACAATGCTATTCTAAGATGGCCCAACTTAGTCACATTTGGAGGAATGATGTTGATTCCACACATTAAGATGAAATTCATGACAGCATGTGGTGTTGGAGAGGTCTCAGGTGACCAAGTCACCGATCAAACATGCTATTTATCTCAGGTTGATCAGGTGATTCTGAATCAATCAATTGAATATTTCGACCTTTGAGATGAAGCAATACTATAGTAAGGACAATTTGGTGAATAACTGACCATATCCCTTTGAATCTAAGCAAATTGGAGAAATGTGTGGAGATTAAAAGTTCTCTGCCGGGACACCTGCACGAATGGCTAATCACTTTTCTCTAGTAAAACTTGATGTGTTTGCATGGACACCCACTGATATGTTGGGAATTTCGACTGAGGTAATGATCAATAGGTTAGGCTTTGATCTTAGTTATGAGCCTGTCAGGTAGAAGCAAAAGAATTATTCCATCAAGAAGCTAATTGCCATGAGAAAAAAAGTCAAAAAGTTACTCGATGTAGGCTTCATAAGGGAAGTTTAGTAGCTAGACTAATTGTCTAATATAGTACTTGTCAAGAAAAGTAACAAAAAATGGCGGATATGTGTCAACTTTACTGATATGAATAAAGTATGTTCAAAAGATAATTTTTCGTTACCGAGAATTGATCTGTTGGTAGACTCAATATCTGGGTATGAGCTGTTAAATTTCATGGATGCCTATTCAACTTACAACCAAATCTAGATAAGTCCCGGTGATGAAGAATACACTTTCTTTATGATCGATCAGGGAATATATTACTAAAAAGTCATACTCTTCAATTTGAAGAACGTGGGGGCGACATACCAGAGGCTAGCGAACAAAACATTTGAGATACAAATTAGACAAAATCTGAAGGTATATGTGGATAATATGCTCATCAAAAGTGTAGAAGTTGATGATTATATTCGTGATCTTGGAGAAACTTTCGAGGTGCTTCGAACACATCATATGAAGCTAAATTTAACAAAATGCATGTTCGGAGTAACGACTGAAATGTTCCTTGGCTTTATCGCGTCATACCGGGAGATTGAGGTGAACTCTAAGAAGATAAAAGTTATCATGGATATGAACCCACCTTGAACTATGAAGGAAGTCCAGAGGCTAACTAAGAGATTTACAGCGCTCTCTCGATTTCTAGCAAAGTCCGTAGAGAAATATCTTCATTTCTTCAAGGCCTTCAAAGGAATAAAGGTAAATGGTTTCTAGTGGATGAGTACTGCCAGGTAGTCTTCAAAGAACTGAAGGAATATCTTGCCAACCCACATCTCTTAACCTCTCCGAAAGAAGGCGAGGAATTATACGTCTATCTGGTGATATCCGGCATGGCTCTGAGTTTGGTCCTGATCAAGTAAGAATCCAAGGTACAACGATTAGTTTATTACATTAGTAAAATCCTGATAAACATTGAGACTTGTTACGTGCACATTGAAAGGATCGCTCTAGTACTAGTTTACTCCACCAAGAAGTTATGACTGTACTTCCAAGCTCACAAGATCATCGTCCAAACAGACCAACTGCTAAAGAGGATTCTATAAAAACTCGATATGTCCAGATAATTCATCAAATGGAACACTGAATTAGGCAAATTTGATATGGAATTCCGACCGTGACTGACCATAAGAGGTCATGCGCTTGTAAATTTCATAGTCGAAATGGCGACCCCAATTCTAGATGTCATTGATACAAGCGAAGGTGCCCATCACCAAGAAAAGCTCCGATTTGGATCTTAGATGTGAACGGATCAACAACCCAATCAGGGAGTGGAGTAGGCGTGGTTTTGAGAATTCCAAATGGGTCGGAAATGAAATACTCGATGAATCTCAAATTTTTGGCCACCAACAATGTTATTGAGTATGAGGTCTTATTGGTCAAATTTAAAATAGCAAAGGAATGCTTAGCTAAAAACTTGATCATCCACAGCAACTCGGAGTTGATTGTCAACTAAGTTACTGAAAATTTTGAAGCGTCCAACCCATTGCTAGAGGAAGGGGCTTGACCGAGTCATTTGACAGTGTAAAAATTCTTTTCATCCTGAGGGAGGACAAGTAGAAGGTGGATCAATAGACAAAAGTAGCAGTAACCAGTAATCTTGAGCAATACGCTTGAAATATACGAGAGGTTCTTGCAACCCCGAATATAGAGGTCCTAGAGCAAAAGATGCTTCAGATCTAAAACTGTAAAACTTGGATGACTCTATACAGAAGGTACTTCCTCGAAGGTCTTTTATCAGAAAACTTGGACGACGCCAAGTATATAAAGAAGATAGTAGGATGGTACACCATTATGGATGGGAGGCTATACCAATGAGGATACTCCATCCCTTACATGTGGCGTGTCACTTCTGAAGAAGTTAATTATGCGCCAAGTAAAGTGCATCTCAACATTTGTGGGTTGCACATAGGGGGTAAGAATTTGGCATTTAAAGTCATACGATATGGTTTTTACTAACCAATAATGAAGCGAGATGTTGCGAAATTTGTAAATAAATGTGAAAACTGTCAAATCCACGACAACATCCCTCATCGGCCCCACATAGAACTGCAGACCCTACAATCACCCTGGCCATTCGCTCAGTGGGGACTCGACATATTAGGCCTATTACCCATTGCATCTGGAAAAAGAAAATTTGTCATAGTTGGTATTGTCTATTTCACAAAATAGGTAGAGGTCACTCCATTGACGTGAACAATTGAGCAAAACGCAATGGAGTTCATTCGAAAAAGTATTGTATGCAGGTTTGGCATTTTTGAGACCATAGTGACCGACAATGGAACCCAATTTACTGGAAAAATATTCATTAAGTACTACATGAATTTGGAAATTCCATTGGTTCACGCTTTTATCGCATATCTGCAAGTGAACGGGTAAGTGAAAGTAACAAATCAAACCTTACTACATAGGTTAAAAAGAAAGTTAGAAGACTCAAGGGGCTCTTGAGTGGACACAATAGGGTTACAAACAACAACTTATCAGTAATGAATCACTTGGTACTATAATAGAAAGGTAAAAGCACGTCAATTCAAGGTGAGGAGGTCTAGTTTTGCAGAGTATAAAGGCAGAAAGTAAAACTGCCGATAGGAATTAACTATCACCTAATTGGGAAGGACCATTCTTAATCTCAAAAATTCTCCGAAACAGTGAGTACAAGCTATGCACCCAGAATGAAAAATTGGTTCCAATGACGTAAAACACCATCCACCTCAAGAAATACTATTAATAGACCTTCATGGAATCAAAGTAAGTACTGTACATAGCATGTGAATTGTATGAATGATATACTCATATTATAATTAATAAAACTATCATTCATTTATGATGGTGTTCATGTGAATGCTTGTATGCAATTGCATGAATCAAATGATCTAGACTGATCATAAGTCAGGTGAATATTTTTATTTGTAAAACGACCTGCTAAAGCATGGTCAAAATCTCGGTCAAGACAATCGAGCGGTCCAAACAAGGTTTCATGCAATGGCTCGGGGGGCTTGTAGGCAGAAGTCTAACCCTACCTAAAGCGACCAAAACAAAAGAAAACATTAGGGGGCTTTTCAGCATGCATGTGATGACTTCCTTCTATAGGAAAGAGTACCATTAGTTGACAATGGTTGACGGACTAGAGCCTGACGCACAGGTGCAACAACTTCCTCTTATAGGAATGAGCATCATCATCTGAGTGCGGTCAACAATCTAGGCTCCATCAAAGCTTGGTGACTATGACAAACAAACCAAGTCGACCATAAAGAGGCTTTCCCAACGTGCGCGGTACGATGTCTTTCCATAGGAAAGTGCACCACATAGTAAAATAAATGCTACAACATCCCCTCACAGGATTGACCATGATCAAAAAAATACTTTCAACCAAACCCAACGACAATAACAATGACAGTCAGAAAAAAAAATAAATATTGAGCAAAAAGATTCAACATTAGCAAAACGACATCAGTGACAATGATCAAAACGATCTAACTAATTTATTGATAAATTAATATTTATGACTTGGAGACCAAAAGCGCCAACTAGGGAGATTACAAGATATTGCCTAATACCTACACTCGAACATAATGACTATCCTAAGGCTAGGAGCCCCCCAGTGATCGTGGCAATGGCTCCATACCTATCTCTAAAAAATCAGTCAAATCTGAATGGTGAGGAGCTTTGGCATTTATCAAATCGAGGTAGCCCATGGAAAAGTCAGAAATAACCAAAGACACGATCCGTCTGTAGTGATAAAATCCATCTCGAAATCTATCATCCAAAGTAGGTCAAACTTCTTCTAGTTAGAGATGAGTTCTCAGCTCTCCTTTGAGTCGGTTGCATTTAATTTGAAGATCAAAAAGTTGCTGCTCAACCTCCTCGAGTTTATTCTTCAGTGAAGCGACTCAATTTAGAGCCAGAGATCTTTCATCTAAGAACTATTGAGATCTCGCCAACCACTTGGATAACTCTTAGTTGAGGAAAGTGGCCGGTCTCGACTCTATTGAGCCTTAGCAATGGTAGTATCAACTCGGATTTTCATTTTCCTAAGTACAGCAATGTCGGTGCACGTTTGGGACAAATGAGAGATCTCAGCATTTTACTAGTACAACCCATCCACAATTAGACAAATCAATTCCTGTGAATGTCAATCAAAATGAATTAGTCAGTCGAAAACAATAACGATAAAAAACATGAGTATAAAATGAAGAGTTTTGCAAGTGATACCTCATTGGGAAATGAACCTTCATGGAAGGATGGACTAGAAGAAGCTTTGGGTCTAGTGATAGATGGAGACCTCTAGCATATTAGAGGCACAGCGTGGTGATAAAAAGGGACCTCAAACCTAGGAGGAGAAAGAGAAACACTCAAAAGCTAGAACTTAGATATAGAAGCCTAAGAGCAAGGCACCTTCTCTGTAGCCATAACCTCCATATTATTATTATAAATTTTTTAGCTACCTAATCATTATTAACACGCTCCTTAACAAAAATAGTAGGAGGTGATGAGATGGACACATCAGGCGATGAGCTGACCAAACCTGGGACCTCGTACTTGGCCATAAATGGAGTGTCGATCAACTCACTCGATTCGCCATTCAAAAAGTCATTTATTCTCCAAGTAGAAGGAACTAGGGGCTAACCGCCCTCAATCAATCTAGACATCTCTTCAAAAACTGGATGAACCAGAGAAGAATGAGCAAAACCTAACCTCCTAGATGACCTGCAAGTATTCAAAGCAATCGCATCTTCACAAGCCTCGTCAATGACCTGATCGAAGTCGGTAGAGAAAGTTGAGGAAGGAACTACTCTGCTAGCCACCCTTATAGGAGAATCCTGGATGAACAACTCTTCCAGCTTCCTCTTAGGATAATGAAACGCAAGGCGGTGACGTCTTTCCTGTCCATCCTGACCTTCTAGTAGACTTCGGCAAATGCCTTTCGGGTCAGCTAAGTACTAGTCCTTTTAAGGGCACGACATTCTCTTGGATGAGCTCCGTCAGTGGCCGAGCCATTTGATCCTCTTTCTCTAGGACATCTCCGGAGTAGATGGAATTAACTCTCCCCCAGTTATTGGAGAGAGTCCAATCGAAAGGAATCATCAAATAAAAGAATTGGTCCTTCTAAGTTTTTATTGAACCTGGGTTGCATTCGTTTATTTTATAATTCTTGCGGGGGTAAATAAATCCTAGTTGAATTGGAATACAATCTTAACAGCTCGAACGTCTAGACAAAGCTTATAGTAATAAAAGAAAACGCATAAAGAAATCAAGTATCTAAGAGTGTTGGGGTGGATGGGCGCCATCGGAATTTGAAGAGCCTCTAGGATCTCATACAACTCTTTTGCAAATGGAATATGAAAGCCTTCCTTCAAATGGGCCTCATAGATGGTAATAAAATCGAGTCGAGGAGTGCAAGCTTTATCATCAAACTCGGGCATTATGTATGGAATAACAATAGGTATGTTATAATTCTCCTACATAGCATCCATATCATAGCAAGTGAAGTTGGATTGGATCATGTGACACCCTAAGACGTTGCTCGAGAAGCCATGGAAGCAAGAAAGAACGAGCAAGTTAGGGCAGAGCAATACAAAAAATGGAGAAGTGCAGAAGCAATAGAGGGTTAGAGTTTAAATAGCCAAAACTTTGGCCCAGAAACAGTGTCATTTAAGGGCAATAAAGAGGCATGTCCCCTTGATGGTTGAGACATGTACCTATATCAGAGAGTGTTATAGTCGTCAATTTCACTATGTTAATAATGATGGCTTGACATTATGTCTCCCTATGCAATAGGTAGATAGCTGGTGGCTCTAATGCCCAAATCAGCAAATCTCTAGCTCAATGTAGGTTATGATGCCCTAACATATCATTTTCCAAGATAGCAGGTTGATGACAGGTGGCCCTTATGCACTCGAGAATAATTCAACTAATTCATGAATGCTTAACCAAGCATTTGGAATTGATTATTATAAGTTGAATTATCAAAATATCGAGTTGTTAGTGGTTTGAGTTATCAAATTGTTAGAAATCATACAGCAATAAGAATATAGAAACATTTTAATTATTCAGAGCATACAAGAATATTGTAGTCATGTAGTGAAGACAAATAATGTTCAGAAAGTTTCATTCATTAATTCCTTTTATAATGTACAAACTTACAATAGTAAAAGTACAACTTGAAAGAGGATAAATAATACATAGAGCAGCAATCCAACTAAAATAGTCCAACCAATCAGGGAAAACATATCTCGATCACCTCCACGAGGACTGGCGGGATAAAGGGTATTGATACAACACAGGAGGCCAACCTTAGGACAGGTAAAAATAGAAGAAAAGCTCCCACCCCAGAAATGGTAGTAGTACTCTAAGAGCTACTCATTTCAGGTTGAAAGGGAGTAAAAAAGCTCCCAAGAGGAACAGTATCAGCCCCTTTTAAAACTCCACATGTCCTAAATAGGGAGGCTAAAATAAAGACTCTCCCCAGAGACGGACAGACAGGGAGAGGAGGAAACCGCCCACCAAAGCTCGGGACCTTGCCACAACAATAAAGGCCTGGTTTGGAGTAGACATAAAAGAGAAAAACTAAGGCGGATTCCCATATAAAATAAGGTAACTAGAGCAAACTTCTGGCGTATCCTCAGTTCTTAACTTCAAATGCTAGAGAAGAATTCCCTTTGACTCTAGCCTGTGGTAACGAAGGCTCCATGCTATCTCCAAACACAGCTCTTAATCCGAAAAGATAATGCATGTCAACATTAATGGCAAGAAATCAAATCAAATCTTACCAAACAGAACACCGAATCAACAAAATATTTGGAGAAGGAGCATGCATGGAAGATCTACAGTCTTCTTCCCATCATGAATATGCTAGGAGTTGAAATTCAAACCTCCTAGCATGAGGAGCTAGTAATGGGTATGACAGTATATGAGCTAGCACAGAATCTAGTACATAGAAGGAAGAATGGCCCAAGTGACAATGGCCTAACAGGAAACCCTATGAGCCAATGAAATAAAATGGGCAATGGTTGATTTGAGAGACACGACGTGAACCACCAACCATTGAATAAGCAATAATGGATAATCAACAGAATGTGTCAAATGATTATCGCACCAGTCTAACGTCAAAAAACTGTACGGTCCTATCATTAAATGAAGGTGCCAGTTACTTGTACAAGTGATATCCCTCATAACTGTAGAGACGTAACGCCCACATACTTATTTAGGGGTTCGCCAACTAAACAGAACCTCTCACTAAAACTACAGTCTTTCTCCCATAGAAGAAAAAAAAGAGGAGGAACGATTCATGTCAAAGAATGAAACTAGGCAAAATTATAAAGTAGGACACTCTCCTATACGAGTGCAATACTTCCAAAGCTCTTTCAAACGAGTGCATCATTTCCAAAGCCGCTCTCTCATCTGAACGCATTCTGAGTACAACTTTCTAACAAATACTCAATCCACATCAACTTGCATTTTTACACTCATTTCTTTGCATCTTTCTCATTTGAGTAGACAGATTACTGACTTGAGCATTAGAAGATATACCAGGGAGTAAACCCTGTATTCCTCTTACCTCTTAATTATTTTATTATGGCATGTAGGATCTATATTTTAAATAATGAAGACCAGACTCATTTTAGAATGGACACCCATATTAGGTGACTCCCTAATCCGTTTAATAATCTGGATCCACAAGACGTATCAGATTATAATTCGAATGAGTTCAAATCGAACTATCAGAACTTTGATTTGAATTCTATACATCACAATATCAAACAAAAGTTAAAAGGATATGGGATTTAATCTATGACATATTCTCCGATTTTTAAATTAGTTATGTTTTTTTTAAAAAAAAATTAGAAAGTGATAAAAATAATGAGAATGTGAGATAATGAAAGATAAAAAACTAGACTCCATAAATGTTGAATGATCATGTGAAAAGAATTTTAAAGCTATGCACTTACTTTCCAACTTTCATTCGCAGTTTTAGAAAAAAAGTAGGCATATCTATAACCAGGTTATCTATTAATAGTGAATTCTTGATCACAATTTGAGTAGTTATATTAGTTAATAATTAAATAGTTCAATTATCTAACATATTTTGAGTGGAAGATTTTCTAGAATTAATTGATTTAGTGGTAATCTGAGCAATTAGTTCTTATTAGGAGTTTCTTACATGAGCTAATTGTAGTGTGTATTAATTGCTTATTTTATTTAATTGTTTGGTTAAGTTAACCCCTCAATTCAACTAGATGTTAAACAAAATTGACCGTTCGGTCAGATTAATTATCTAGTTATTATTCAAATATTTAGACATTTGAATCTTTAATTCTATCTTTCCTATGTCTTTCAGTCACTCGAGCATTTGGCCATTTGGCCACTCGATCAATGTCCTTTCTAATCTGGGGGGATAACTATTCAAACTTGGGCCTAATAAGCTAATTGATTCTTTCTTCTTTCTGAGTTTACTATTTATGTTTTTGTTATATGAATTAGTCAGGTTGGTTCAATTTTAAGTTATACCCAATACTAGCCCTTGTACTTGAAAATTGAATTTAGGCTTCCATTATATTTGAGAAAGATTAAATTAGTCCATCTTGAACACTACTTGAATACTTATTTTTAATAGAATCATAACTAGTGGGTATTTATTGTTGTCTAGTAATGTCAATCAGAGTCTACTTCCCTTTAGTTCAATAGAAATTCTTTGATTGTTGGAGGTTTCCTTTACTTCAAAATGCTCTCTTACCTTGTATTTGCTATTAAATGATCTACTTTCATTCTATTTTCATTAGAGTTTCAAGCCTTAACATATAATAGAGTTATTTAAATCTTAGAAGTTGTTCATTGTTAGGTGGATCAAACAGAAAAGAGTTTATTCCCTGATGCCATAGTATTTCTCTGGGTGGCATCAATAGAGTGTCACAGTTACCCTCTTGTAGAGAGAAAACCATCTTGATTTTTTTTTTTTACATAATATAGTCAGCTGGACCGATTTTGCATGGGTAGTTGCTTTCAAAACCTTATTATGGTGGATGCCTTTTTTCTTATGTGCTTCCTATTATGAGATTAGCGTATGTGTTGAGATGCATTTATTGTGAAGGTTTTATTTGTCTTCCATCGGTCGGTTGGAGTTGTTTGGCTAGATGATGCCCTTTCTCTCTCTATTTATACTAGTTATTTTTGGAGGAACATGTTAAACTTGCTATTTATGTTGCCGATGAGATTCATACTTTAATGTCTTTTTCTTTTTCTTTAAACCAATCAATTTAATGTTCTCATGTAAGAATATATACTGTTCATGAATGTTTCTGAGAATGAATAAAAAGAAGTATTTTCTATTTTTGTTTTTAGATTGTATTTATTAATATGTTCCTTTTATTAATCAATAAATTTAAATGAAAAAATTTCAATTCTTAGTCTTAAGACTTGAGAATTTGTTTTTGACAAAAATATGACGACTCCTTTTGATACTTCAGCCTCATGACAATTCAATCTTCTGATAAATTGAAACACTTTAAATAAATCAAAATTTAAATTATAAGTGAAGGCATCAATCTTTGTATGAGGATAGCTTCCTTGGTAGCTCTTGACTTTCCTATTATCTGGTTAGATGTAAGGAATTCTAAAATTGTTTTGGCTTCAAAAATTAAGGAATTTTTAAGATCAATCAAATTCTTAAGTTTTTGAATTTAATTTTGAGTGTTAACTGTAGGATTGCCTATTAATTCTAGTCCATAAATTTTTAATCATTTGCCATAACTTTATAATAGAATAATATAATTTGCTCTTCAATAAATATCTTCATAAGTATTTGCCTTTGCATATCCGTTGTTGTTTTTCATGAATGTAGTCAAGTGGCTTAACCTCAGAATTTATTGTCTTTAGATCTTTGACCACGAGGCTACATAATTGATTCCCAACTAAGTCTTATTATTACTAGTGAGAATCGATCATATGATTGATTGTGTGTCCCATAGAAGGGTTAATTGTCAATTATATCTATGTAGCATTATTAAGGTTTAATAGGTTTGGTGATTGTTAATAGTCATCTTAATTGACCTCAATTCGCCTAATG